>PVJO010009501.1:0-69201 GCA_004026905.1 Hystrix cristata
GGTTTGGGACAGGACTATGGCTTCATGGCTCCACCTTTGCCTGTTTTTAAACTTGGATTTCCTTATTACTTTTTTCCTTTGACCGGTCTACTCAACATCCCCAAACAGCACTCTTACCCTGAACCCAGACTGCTGCTCTCTTTACACAGTACATTCTCATGGCCTCATACCCCTGCCTTCAAGACCCGGATTGGACCAGTGTGCGACAGGCTGCCTCACCAGCCCCACAGTCCCTCTACTCCTCCCTAGTCTCTGATCTCATTTTCTCTCAGAGTTTTCTGTTGAATACTCTGTTAAATTCATAGCTAGTTTTTTTTTTCTTTCAATCTTTAAGGTCCAGTCTTTCAAAGCAGTATTATAAATTGCCCCAATTCTATTGTTTATAACCTAATAATATCTTAACATGTTTAATAAGATCATGACAATTCCTGCTATTCATTACTTCCTACTCCTGGAGAGGATGATAATAAAAAAAAGGAAATGTGATTTATGTATCATCAGGTATCCAAGAGTCTGCTTATACTAAGAGAGATAGTAAAGAAAGATTTTATTATATTGTCTTTTAAAATATACAGTGACTGAGCCAGAGAAAGGTTAACTGGCTCTGGGTATTCATTATTTAGTTTCCTAGCCCAGATGAAGTTCATGCTTCAAACTCATTTCCATACTCTCCCCATAACCTTTTATTTCCCTCAATAATCCCTTACCTCAATAGGAATTTTGCATGACTCTTCTAACAGTGTTTGTCTTATAAACTGATGTTTTTCTCTGTGCTTTAGATATTTGTTTTTGTTTTACTTAAATTGGCTTAATTTGCATGCCCTGAAGATCATTGTTCTAACAATCGCCTTTACACTAGAGGGGCAAGAAAAAGGAGAGAAAATACTTGGCTTTTTTTAATCTTCTCCTTATCTCTTCTCCTACCCTCTTATTTTCATCTCTAGGTTTTCACATTGTTGAAGCCTATGTCAATAACGCAAAAAAAAAAAGAAAAAAGAAAAGAAAATATAAAATGAGAATACAGACCATGCAGAAAGCGCTTGCATTAGCCAGAGTGACACTGGTCTTTCTTCAGTGTATTTTGGTTGGCAAAGGATTTAAAACAATGAAATATTTGAGGATATTTATCACAGACTGCATACTCAATGAATTTTACATTTTTCCCCTGCTTAAGTGCATTCCAACCAAATATTTCAGTTCAACTGTTTTTGTATAATAACAAACTGTGTGATATTTTGATTGTGTACAGACCATACATACACCGCCACGTCTTTCACAGTTTTCACGGTGCATATCAACCCTCCAGCAATTGTATTCACTGGAATGATCCTGATTCGGATGCCCTCACAACCTTCAGCTCGCTAAACATTTCTGCATAGCCAGGATCTATGGGCTTTGTTTGGCTGTCTATGTGGAATTACCAGCAAAAATGGAGAATTTCTTTTGTGTAGTTTCATTCGAATTTTGAAGGCAGGTAATTTACTAATCCTCCTTTCAGATGCTTCTTTTGTTCTTCTCTGAGATGTGTATTGACTGACCCTTTCAAGGGCTTCATTGTTTAAAGTCAAGGAGGAAATGGAAGTCCCTTTGATAAACGAAGCTTGTTGACCTAGTCTTTTGCAGAAATTTAAAAAGAAATCAATGCATAAATATGTCTTGATGGAGGTGATTATACCTCTTGGTGAAACAGGTTGCTGTGTGGGTTCCTAAGAGCTGATATCTTAATTGTAGAGCATAATTTCTGTTGTAACTGTAACTGTCCCAAGATGTCGGCAATGATGCAGAGAAAGCAAAAGTTGAACAAAAAGACTAATGATGTGTATCTATAAGTCCTCACTCTCATTAACCCTTCCTAGGCTGAGCCAACACTGAGAGAGCAAACGTAACTCCCTGCTATCATGTCTAAGCCTCCGCAGTGCATCCTCTTCCTCAGTGATCCAGCCCAGGTAGCATGTGCATACTCAGCGGCTCCCTGCCGCCACATCCTGAGCGCCGCACAGACTCTCAGTGAACTGAGACACTTGGCTGCAGGAATTGGTATGAGCCAGCACAAGAAGGAAAAGCCAGTAACTCTGTGGTCCCATGCCACCATTTATCACCATGCTAAGCAAGCCACAGAAACTCTCTGGACACCCTGTGTCTAGTCTACAAATTAGAAATTATATCTTATCTTCCTAAAATTAAATGATCCCTGATTTCTCTATTTTAAGACTCATTTCCAAGTGAACCCTCTGAAATAAGAAGCCCAATCAAAAAATGGGGAACTGAAGTGAATAGACGCTTCTCAAGAGAAGAACAAATGGCTGATAAACACGTGGAAAAAATTCTCATTAGAGAAATGAGAAACAACACAACACGGAGATTCCATTTTACTCCAGAAGGAATGGCTATCATAGTGAACTCAAAAAAAAAAAAAAAAGATGCTAGAGTAGTTGTGTGAGGAAAGGAAACCTTTCACATTATGAAATCAGTCTGGAGATTTGTCAAAAAATTGAAAATAGAAATTCCGTTTGACCCAACTATACCTCTTCTGGCTATCTTCCCAAAGAGTCAAAGATATCATATTACAGTAATACGTCCATACCTATTTAATTGGAACACAATTCACAATAGTTAAATCTTGGAAGCAGCCTATGGGTTCATTAATAGATGAGCGAGTAAAGAAAATGTAGTGCTTATACACAACAGAGTACTACTCATCCCTAAAGAAAGATAATTTTACAAATATAATTTAAAAAGCACAATAAATATAGATGATAGGAAACAAGGGCATAGACTTGTGGAGATGGGAATGGGATTTGGTGATGGTTGAAGATGGGTGAGTGGGGAAGAGAAAGGGAAGGCAAAAATGATTAAGATATGAATTACTCCCATGATGAATGGAACTATTACATATTGCAAGCATATATGAATTTAAAAAGAAAAAAATCAACACAGTTTAAAAAGTAGTACATGGAATATACTTTAAATCTTAACCAATGAAAACTTCATGCTTTAAACATAGAAGTACATGCTTAAACTGTTATTAATGGGTTTAAAATATCTGGTTCTATCTTCCACATCTTCAAGGATTATTACGAAGATAATCACAAAAACTGCTAGAGCAGTTTAAAGATTTATAAAATAATAATTTAAATAAAAGAAAAAAGCTATTGTTATCTCAGAAAAGCAAAACAAAATTTCTCAATAATAAGCCAAAAAGAAAAGTCTCTTAAGGTGTAAGGAAAGTTCTCTCTATTGAGCAAAAATGTGCTTTGAGCAGCTGCTTGTTGGAAGGAGTAAATATTGTGTGTTGGGAGAAACCAAGGCTGCAAAAGAGGTGGCTAGAATTGAACAGAATCCTTGTAGTTAGACAAGAACTGAACAAAAATAGCCCCATGACTGAGAGTCAAGCAGAAAGAGGAAGGAAAGAAGGAGGAAAGAAGGAAGGAAGGAAGGAAGGAAGGAAGGAAGGAAGGAAGGAAGGAAGGAAAGGGTATGACCTAGCAGCATGGTGGACATTAGAAGCTACAACTGAATTTCTACTTTTCACTTTGGCTTGAATGCAAAGCCTTCACAACTACATTCTAGAAAGTCTGTTTTATATACAAAATCATGATGTGAGTGAAGTATTATAGTAGAAATCATGAAAAAATGGCTGAGTTTTGTATCTCAGTCTATGTATGATAGCTGAAAAAGAAAATGTCCAGAAATGAGAACTGTACTGAAGTAATGTAAGATTGAAAAACTATAGAAGAACACAAAAATATAGGTAACATGACAATCTTAGGTTGGGTGTTACATTTACTGAGAATTGGGCTCGGACTTAAATATTCTGGATGATGAGGAGAGGAAGGTCAACTCTAATTTAATAAATGAATGACGAGGATAAGAATGGTAAGCACGATTGAGAGATGACTGTGATGCTCAAGATTAGCACGGTTATTAGGAGGATCTTGATTTCCAGAGAAATGTGTTAACAAGGAAGGAGAAGGATCAAAGAGTTTTAAGTGAAAAAAAGAGAATGTTAGTAAAAGGAGGAGATTTGCGACCAAATCAGTTAGTAAAAACAAAAGGCAAAAAGTCAAGGTCTTCTATATTAAGAAAATAAGAGGGGACAAAGAAGTGAGGAAGGTTCTAGAAAAGAAATGTGAAACATTGAATGAGATGCTGTGGGGTTAGACTACATCTTAACATGCACAACTAGTTCTCAAGAAATTAGCATTCCTTTTTGAATCATAATTATTGTAACATTAAAGGAAATAATTGAAATGAATTAGTAGTCTTCTTCAATAAATGTCTTAGCTACTATTTCAACTAATAGAACAGATGCATTTCCAGAATTCATTTATAATAGTAAGATGAAACGCTACATAAAATGAAGATGACTAATGTGTTTGAGGAGAAAAAAGAAACTGGACTTAAAGTTCCAGGATTTAAAGTCAAACCCCATCTTAGTCATTAAAAATTATTTATTGAATTTCCATGTGCCTGACTTTGTGTTATATGCAAGAATATAAAAATGACTAACACAGTCCTTGCCCTGCAGAAACTCACAGTCTACTGGAGGAAACAGAAAACTATGTTACAACGTACAAATGCTGTTTTAAATATTTGAACTGCAAATACAGTGCAATACAGCAATGAAGGGTATTGACTCAGAGGCTGGACTACCTGAGTTCTAATTCTGGCTCCAGTGTTCAAAGGCTGTGCAATCTCATGTGGTTTATGTAATCTGTTTGTGCCTTGGTTTCCCCAGTGTTATGATTTTGCTCTTAAATATTTCCCAAAAGCCTTATGTGTTTGGAAGGTGCTTGTATTAGGGGTGCTATACTCAGCAGTGGATTCGTCTGCTGATGCGTTCAGAAATGAAATCTGCTGGTAAGAGGTGGGGCCTGGCTGGAGTTAGGCCATTGAGGGCCTGTCCTGCAAGAGTTTATTCTTGCCGTTGGCTCCTCCCTTCTCACCCTGCTTCTGAGCTGCATGGATTGGGCATCTGTCCTCCATCACGCCTCTGTACCACATTGTTTCTGCCCTGGAGCCAGTCAACCATGGACTGAAATCAAGGCAAAATAAACCTCTTCTCTTTTAAGTTGCAGGTTTTGAGCATTTTGTCCCAGTGATGGAGAAGTGATTAATACATCTAGTTAGAAAATAAAACTCTTAGATTGGCTTCCTCAGACTACTGCAAGGATTAAATGAATTGAAAATTGTAAAAATACAATTTTCACAATTCCCTGATACATAACGAGGGACGTGCTGCCACCATTCTTTTCACTACTTTCTTCTCCTGCTTCTCTTTCTTCTCCTCCTCCTTGTTCTTCTTCTTTAACAGCACCAACACTAAGTAGGAAGAGCTGATCTTACCCAGAAAATACAGGAAAAGCTTCAGAAAATAAGTGGAACTTAATGTGGGTCTTAAAGAATAAATAAGGTTTTGTCAAGTGGATAAATGGAAAAATGTACATCAAATAGAGTATACTACATGTCCACACGTGAAAAATGGAGACAAGCCAGGCTGCACCGTAGGGTACATTCCTAGAGAGGTGAGAGGGAATCAGGCATTGGCTGTCCACAGAGATGAGTTTTGGTTAAGTAGCAAAGTGATGTCATAGAATTTTTTATTAGGATGATAATGCTGGTGGTTCCTCAGAGAACCCTAAAGCCTCTGGAACTTGCAAAAACAAAGGGACATTTCTTAACTACATCACGAGTTGGTGTTGGATTAGGTGCAGCTCTCTTCTTTGCCTTCCTCATATCAGCAGCCAGGCTGAATAAACGTTCCTCACTCATTTGGGGCCTTTCTATTTTCTCAGCAGAGGTGAAAGGACGTCATGGCTCTTAAAGCTTCTACTCCATAGTGGCATGCCACGTCTCCACATGTTTTATCAGCTGAAATGAATTGCATGGCCAACTCTGGGATTAGTGGGAGAGGGAAATATTGTCCCCTCAAAAGGAGGAACACCGTAAACTAGGTGGTGAAACCTAGTTTCACCCTCAATAGGGTAGACCTCAATGGGGTAGAGAGATATTCATGGGGAGAATGAACAAACAAATATTCTTGGGAGAATCTACCATATTGGTTATTTACTGTGTAACAGATTCCTTTCAATAGTGGCTTAAAACACAAACAATCCTCTACTATGCCATGAATCTCGGGTACTCAGAGGTAACTTGGGGTTTATAAAATGTGACAAAGACCCTGAGCTTATCCTGCCTCTATATAAAGAGCAGGGGGTGAGGAGGCATTGAGGAGCTATTTCTGAGAGAGCAATAGCAGAAACTATTAACTACCTAGTGTGGGATGGAAAATAAAGACTAGAACCATGAAGGGAACAGTATCAAAGACAAAAAGGTCATTTCTCCACTATTCAGTCATTAGGACTGAGAGGATGCATCTTCAAAGTAGAAAATTACTTTATAAATCTGGAATCATGCAAGAAATTAAAAGAAAGAAATTTCAATCAAGATGGTAATCACATCCAAGAGATTTACTTCAAGATGTTATTTGTGTATGGTGCTTGCAAAAGTGCTAAAGAAACACACAAAAAGCATATGTTAAATCAAAATAAACTTTATTTTAGAAAGTCATTTTAAGTATGTGGTGATATAATTAAGGCTTATTAATATGCTGTTTATTTAACAGATTAAAAATGCATAAGAACCATGTGCCATTCATCTTAATTAGACAATACGCTTGTCACAATTATTTGCTTTATAGTTTCATTTTTTCAGGAACATTTTTCGGATCCATTGATGCTGTTAGATCCAACGTTCCCCTGGGCTTGTAGCTCTATGATATCAAAGCCCAGGCCGGCTTAAGACACTCTCCAGCCTTCTCACCTGACTCTGTGTCAACACCTGGCTCTTAAGTCCATTCTGGGGCGGAAAGCTATTTGAAAAGGGCGGAAATGATTTTAGCATTCTCAGTAGAACCCTCTTTCCCTCAAGAATCACAGTTGAAAATACCAAAATATTCTTACCCTCAAGTACTGCACATAGATGTGGATCGGAGATAACAGATACCAACTGGCATAGAATACCAAATTCTAGAGCTGGAAGAGGTTTGTGAGACTATTTTCTTCAGTTTTCTTTAAATTCACTTATTCATTACATCCCCACATTGCACAAATCACTGACATTATTTTTTTCTGTTGTATGGTTTGAATGTGCCCTCAAATAGCCTGTGTTGGAACTTAATCCTCAATGCGATAACGTCGGGAAGTGCAGCCTAATGAGAGGTATTTAGCTCACGAGGACTCTATAAGTACAAAGGAATGAATGAATGACTGCAGATTCTAAAAGAGCCTGAAGGTTCAAGTCCAGTCTTTTGTTCTCTCTCTTGCTCATCTGATGCTGTCTGCCATAATACGACACAACTAGGAGGCCCCTTGGTCTTGGATTTCCCAGCCTCTAGAACCATAACTCAACAAACTGCTGTGTTTTATAAATTACTCAATATCAAGTATTCTGTGATAGATGAAGAAAACAGACTGAAGCATTCTGTAAGCTTGTTTATATAGTCTTACTTAATATATGCTAAGAAAAAGTTTCTATTCATACTAAAAATGGAAAACAGTTAAATTTGTGGTGAATCGCAGGTGAAAATTTCAGTGAGTACAAACAATGAAACAATATTGCTAAAGTCTAGCTAGATGATTTTCCTTGTCAGAAGTTCCATGCCTGAGGCTACTTCACTTTATTAGAGCAGGAGATTCTCAAGCTTGAGATTACCAGGATCAAACTGAAGTTTTCTTCTTGAGCTAGAAGGATTACAAGAGATTTGTAAGGAGATGAACACCCTTTACCTTACCGACCAGTGGACAGAGCTTTAGATGTACCGCGAATCATTTTAGTAGTACGAAACCCTTGTTTCAGAAACATTTCCTGTACACTCTGTACCCAGGAGCTGGTTTCCAGTGTCCGTCTCTATGAAAAGAAGCCAGGGCTTCATAAGACACAGTGGGTGCTAAGAACAAGCACAGGAAACACACACAAGAACAGGAACAAGAAACATACACAATGATCTTGGAGCATCTTGTAACAGAAGAAAGTAAGGAAATTTTAAACAAGCAAACAACCAATCAAAAACCATGGAAGGATGATGGCACACCAAAGGGACAAGAGGAGCCAAACAAAACAGCTCCCAGTGATCAAAGATGGGACAATTAGAAAAACAAAACAAAGTAGTCCTGCTTTACAAACCAAGAATAAAGTAAATAAATATCCATGAGCCTCTACAGGCTAAATAAATAACTGATTAAATGGGGGAAAGAGAGAAATCTCCTAAGCAGAAAAGAAATCCAAATAACTTTAGAATCTCCACCCTCAGGAAGCATAAATTCCTACTCTTTTACCCTCAGCTTTATTTACACGCACTTTGCTCTACTCCGCTCTTCATTCAACTTTCCAGTGGAGGAAGCTAACACTCTTAGCAACAGTGACTGAGTCAAGAGAAACAGTGACAACTACCCCAGTAGTATGTACCCTGGATAAGACGCTGTGCAAATGGAGCTTTGCTGTTAGCTTCCTCCGAACAAGTCATAACCTCAGCACCATCGTGAAGAAAACATCAAACATCTTAACTCACTAACACCTGAACAGTACCACTTACAATTTTCAAAGTCATCAAGAGCAAAGAAAGTCGGAGACATGTCAATTAAATTAATGTGGTACCCCAGATAGGCACTGGGAAGAGAAAAAAGGACCTTAGATAAAAACTAAGGAAATTTGAGTCAAGTATGGATTTTAGTTAATAATAATAGTGAACCAATAATGTATTGGATCATTAATTGCAACAAATGTACCATGCTAATGGAAGATGTTAATAATAGGGGAAACTGGGCATGCAGTGCATGGGAACTCTCTGTACTATCTTCCTAATTTTTCCATAAACCTAATAGTATTCTAAAAAAGTAAGTTTATTCTTAAAGTATACATTTATTGAACCATTTAACACATACTTTTCAGATGTCTAAGAGATGCTACGGTCCAAACTAAATTTGGAAGATGCAAACACAGTAGTTCTCATGGTGTTAACCTGAGTTCATGGAGAACGCAGGTGATCCAGTCAAAGTCACATAGCTGGTGAGAAGGAAGAGTTGGGCTAGCATCCATACTCATGGTTTTGCTACCTAATTTCAGTAGCCTACTTTTTTCTGTATTCCTGGCCTGTCCAAGAACATATTCCTGCTTGAGTCACCTACAGAGTGCCCGTGAACTCTGCATCAACCAACAAATATTTATGAAGTTTGCACCATGTTCCCAGGCCTGGAATCTTTGCTGAGAATTGAAAAGAAACCAGTACTCACTGCCCCAAGATGCATACATTCTTTCCATGATTCGGGAAAAAGAACATAAACACAGAAGATGTAAGAATGGGCCTTAATAAATTTGAGAAGTGGAGATGATGTAGCGATAATGCTCAAATAAAATGAGAAGGTTTCAGAGGGAAAAAAGACTTGCCCTAGGCTGTTACTCTAGTAGAATGTTCATCCAGAACACGGAATGTTCAATATTGCGCTATAATGCAGTGGTTAAGGGCATGATCTCAAAAGCTAGACTGCCTGGGTTTTATTCCCAACTCCTCTACTTGTAAGATATGTGATCTTCAGCAAGTTGTATCAGCTACCTGTTTTCCTCATTTGCAAAGGACTCAAGTTTCCAAGAGAAAGAGGGATGACACATCATCTTAGTGAAATTGAAGGAGAATTTATTTGCTAAGAGGTAATTATCAAAGGTATGTATATAGGGGAAACACAATAAACCCGCAGCTCTTACCTGCTGCGCTCTTACCACTCCTAGCCTACGGGATAAAAAGATGGATTTTTTTTTTTTGGAGCTCTAAAAGAGAATCATGAAGCATCTGTCTTCTTGTGAAGACCAGTGTCCTTGGATAGAGCCAGGAAATTAACACTCAGTTTTACACTCTATGATCTACCAGGTCTTCCTAATGCCTCTTCCAAAAGGAAGAAAAGAGAAGTCATTCTTGATATAGTGCATGAAGGTCAGTAAGCTAGGACAGAGGAAAGGATGGCAGATCTTTGAATTCAACAGGAATTAGTATGCAAAATGTTTAGAACATGTCTGGCATACAGTAACGCCTACTAAATATTAACTATTATTAGTATTACCTCTATATTATCAGTATTCTGTAGTTTCTAGCTTTTGGCAGGCACTTAAAAAATTCAGGCAACGAATGGAGGCTGACAAGTACAGAAGCAGGATATGGACTTCCGTAGAATGTAAAAGCAACACGAGCTATTATTATGTATATATGACTGATCATAAATGTGCAATTGACAGCCGCATTAATTTAAATGAGTTGGAGTTAAGTGCTGAAGAAGAGCGAGAGATGAAGTTGCAGGGGTAGTTCATGAACATGTCTTTAGAAAATAAGAATCACTGTATTAAAATATATCCTGTTCTGCAAAAGAGGGTTAAATTAGGGAGTAGTCAGAGGCAATGAGATTTAAGCAAAATCTCACAGTGGAAAGATTCCAACTTTGAGGTATAGAATCATGATTGAGAAAACCCTTTTCCCTTTGAGCCTGTGATGGTTAATTTTATGGATCAACTTGGCTGGGCCATGGGGTGCCAACACATTGAGCCAAATACTATTCTGGGTGTGTCTGCGAGGGTGTTTCTCAATGAGTGCAGCAATTACATCAGTAAACCAGTGAAGTCAAGTGTCCTCCCTAACGAAGGTGGGCCTCATTCAACTGCAAACTTGAACGAGACAACAGACTGAAAAAGGGAGAGCCCTCTGCCCAACTGCCAAGCTGAGACGTTGGTCTTTTTGTTTTATTTTGCATTACTTTTTTGTAAAATCAATTCCTCTTTGTGCTGTGACACACATTAATGATACCATTTTATTTTATTTTTATTGGTACAAGTTTGTGATTCATAATAATCCCATTCACTCTGGCAAGTCTATCTATCTATCTATCTATCTATCTATCTATCTATCTATCTATCTTTCTATCTACCTTCTCCCAGAAAGACAATGGTTTACATTTCAGTTTAAAAATAGCAGGGTTGAGATCCAGAATGGTTGATGTTTCAATCTGAATCCAAAGGTCAAAAGGAACCAATGTCATTTCAGACTGAAATATCAACTTTCCTGGGTCTCAAGCCTGCCAGATTTTATGCTGAAACTTACATGACTGTCTTTTCTGGTTTTCAGGCTTCAGACACAGTCTGAGACTTCACTGCGGGCTCTCTTTGGTCTCCAAACTGCAGATCTTGGGGCTTGCCAATCCCTATAATTGCATGAGCCAATTTCTTAGGATATATAAATGAGTGAAGAGATCTAGGGGTTCTGTTTCTCTAGTGAATTCTGATTAATACAGAGAACACGAGTGCCCTGATTTATAATATAGAAATTGTCAGTAGAATTCAATGAGAAAAATACATTCAAAGAAGTTGGCACACAGTAGGTATTCCATGTATGCATTCCCCCAGCACATAGTAGGTGTTCCATGTTTGTATTTGTTCCCCCTGCAAGTTGACAGACTGAAATCACAGCCGAATACAGATAAAACAGAGTGCTATCTTTCTAACAGACATCCTTTCTGCCTCTTGTCTTTAATAGACTCCATTAATATCTATCAAACATTCCTGGGAATGAAAATATAAAGTCATCATTGCTATCTATGTGGCAGCCTAATGAGCCGACTTCTCCAATGAGATAATAATTTACTCAAAGGTCCCAAAGTAGCCAGCATGAGTTAAGATAGCTTTCCCAATTGACCAGTTCTTGCACAAAGAGATTGCATTATTGTGCTACCCTTTCTCTGTGATTGTTCAACAAGACGGTCTGCAGTATAAAGCAATGTGATATCCGCCCCCTAGAATTCATCTCTACAGGGATTTCAGGGTCAGCGAACAATCCCGGAAGTCATGCAGTCGGTTCTCCTAGTTCCAGTCCAAGGGAGTTTTCCTAAACTAGAGAGCATACTCAACCAAGCCACGTATTTCCCTTTCTTGGGGAGGGAATGGAGGAAAAATGACACTGGACAATTCCATTTCTCAATGAAACGTCTCAAGATTTGTGCACACAGGCACATTTTATGTTGGCTGATCCATATCAGATGATGATGTGTGTCACTTAACAGTGATGGAAGGCCTACCTGCTGAGGCCATTTTTTGGAGTCAAGCATTGCAGCACGAGTGCTAATTCAACAAGAGAGATATTTACGACGCTAACAATAGTACCAGAAGGCTCTTCATCTTCCCTTGTGGATCTGGACGGTGCTGGCGAAGGGACTAGACTGAGTTTCTTCACCATAGTCTAATGTTTATATAAATAAGAGGGACTTGTAGAATCAAAATAACTAACACAATGATACAAAAGAAGGACCTAGTAGAAAGAGCGCTGCCTTAGAAGGCAGAAAACTGGGTTATCCAGGTTCTTTCAGTGCTGACTAGCCATGCACCTCGGGTTGGAAACTTCACATTTCTGGGATGAACTTGTGCGACCTGAAAAATGAGTTGATAATATCATTCCTACTTTAAAGCCTAGAGCAGGCAAGATTTTCTGAAGTTCCTCTCAACGCCGGTGAATCTAAATTTGTGCTTTCTATTATGGGTGAAGGCAGCATTGATCAGCATCGGCGTATTAACACTTGATAGGCTCCCTTTGCGTGTGCTTTTGCTTTTATGACAGGATTTTCACCTACATCGCTTAGATCAATACACACGGCATTCGTCTTAAAGACAGGCAAACGTAAACCATCATTCCTGATTGCCATGTCATTGGAAAATGAGAAAGTTAGGCCACAGAAAGGACAAGTAACTTAGGTAACGTTGCTACTCATAAAAGTGCACCCTGCTGCCTACATTCTTTGTGCTCACCTTTCTTCCACAGCATTTTTCTCTAGCTGTCTCTTACGTGGACTTCCTCACTGTGCTTAGGTCTCTGTGCTCCTTAGAGAGGCTCTCTCCTGCGCACCCCACCCCCTGCCCCGAGGGTGTTCCAGCCCTTCATCGGGCTTTATTCTTCTTCATAGTACCTACTTCTTCAAGATAAACTCGTGGCTCCTGTGTTCATTCATGGATTGACCCCTTACTCCCGCTAAACCGTGATCTCCGTAAGGGTAGGGACTTTGGCCAGGCATGGTGACAAATGCCTGTAAGCCCAGCATTCTGGGAGCCTGAGGCAGGAAGCTCGCAAAGTCGGTCCAGCCTGTACAATGCAGTGACTTAGTGACAGCCTAGTTTAAAGCAATAAAAGAGCAGGGTGGGATGAGAGGCCAGATGCTGGAGATGAAGTTCATGGTGAGGGCCCAGGCTTACTCCCTAGCACCAGGGAACAAAAAGTAGCAGAAACTCTCTGAGTTCGTTCCTCTCTATGTTGTTCAAACTTAGAATAGTGCCTGGCTAACAGCAGGCACACAACAAACAATTGTTCATGAAAAAATGAGATGAAACAGAGAAGTCTCTAGAAACTTTGGTTTTTGTCTTTAAAAACTGGAAGGCATTTTATTCTTTAGCGGTTTGAGTTTTGATTCATTTCCTATGATATCTTGATTGAATTTTATACTTACTATCTTGATATAAGTGTAAATTACAATAAGTATAAAATACCTTCATATACTTATTATCTCATTTCTCGAGAAAATTTAGGCAGTTATTTGACACTATTTTAATCTATCATTTTTCTTTACATCAAATGGAAATATGACTATATTTTCCTAGTTTCAGAACTGTAGGAGAAGTTTCAGGTAGAAAATGAGAATAAAGAAGAGTGAGTTCCAGATATCGCTGTATTTCAAAATAGCCAAGGGGCATTTGTAAAATTTTAAATTTCTGGTCCCTAGCCCTAGAAAATTCTAACTCATGAGGTCTACAATAGAGTCAGAATTCACAACATTTCAAACATTCTCCCCTCCCTTGAGATGCGCAGCCCTACTGGAGAAGTACTGAGTCATTAGCCTGGATGATTTTTTCTGTGTTGCTATCTCAGACTTGGGCGAGCACCGTGATGGTTGAGTTATAACCAGAAGATTTACTTGGGAAGAATAAGCATCATGTCAGCCTCAGGCACAAGTCCAAAAACAGCTGGCTGCAGGGATTTCTGATGAAGTGAATGGAGCACAGAGATGAAGCAGCCACATCCTCCTTAACCTAAAGATCTACCTTGGGAAACGAGTGCCAAATCATTCTTCTGGAGTGGAATGGAGCTTTAGTCCTCTAAAGACTGGTAAACACAAAGCAGTACTACTCAATCCCAGCAGCAGTGATCAAGGCAAAAATGTGGCTCAGTGCACTAGGTCCACATGATGAACCCCAGGACAAGCATTCTGCCTTCTATGGATATGTACTGAGCATCCCCCAGGGCCAAGGAACATACCAGTGAACAAGGCACATTCTCTGCCCTCTGAAACTTATGCAGAAGTATGACAGAGTTATCCCAAGAATTACAGTACTGAGGAGTGGGGTTCCTACGTGTAAACACATGAAGGAGTATCTAACTGAGGCCTGGGATGAGGAAAGCTAGTTCTAAGCTGAAATCTGAAGGATGGATACACATTGACAAACAGAAGGTGAAAAGAGGAATAGGAATCTTTTAGAAAGAAGGGAGCGCAAAGTCAGGATCGAAAGAAGATCCAGGCATGAGGGGAGACAGGAGAGAGGGAAAGGAAATAAAAAGGGTCAAAATACAATATGTATATATGCAAATTCTCCAAAATTAATGTTTTTACGTATATGTATTCCAAACATGCTAATAAAAATAAAACTGCAGATCAATACTCCTTGTAGTTCAAAAATTCTCAAAAATATAAAAACATCAAACTCAGCAACATTTAAAAGAATAAAAAAGAAGATGATAGTCCAGATGTAAGATACAGCTTCAGTTGTATATAAGGAAATGAAAATCTATAAAAAGATGTGATAGAATTAGAAATTTGAAATGCTAGTTTTCTTCTAGGCATTGAAAATACCGGGGAAATCAAAGATAGACCTGATCATGGCAATCTCAAAGCTAATATTCAAATAACTTATTAGACAGTAAAACAGGAAAGATAATAATGTGAGCCTGATTTAATGAGAGATGTTGACAGGACTAAGTCTGAGATTAGTTATAGAAAAAAATGAGGAATGGGTTAGTAACTATTTGCAGGGAACCAGCATGAAGAATGTTATGGCGATAGCGTCTCCACTGGGGACAACGGACCCCTAGATGTACCTAGTCGAATAGCCGAATTCTGCATTGGAAAGAGTGAAAGACTTACCTTCTACCTGTTTCAGCACATGAATTCTAGTTCAAGGGATCTGCCTAAAATACATTAAAAAGTGAAAATGCAGAGGAATTACTTTTGGGGCTGATCCCATTTATCTTCGGAGAATAAACAAACCTTATACATTTGGCAACTTGTATAATTAAAGTCAAATACTGGTGTAAATATACAAAAATCCTCTCTAACGTCAAATGACCATTGAGGTAACCTTAAAAAAAAATATGAAGGTGACAATAAAAGGTTTAGAGTCGTGATTAAATCTACATTAATCTTGTTTCCTTTTAAAATGAGGTAGACTTGTTTATTTCCCTGACAATCAAATATCTGATAACAGTACATTTTTTGAATTACTGTATTAAGATCTTATAAATCTCTTCTCAACCTTGCATATGAATGATTTATGGAGGTAAAATGGAGGCACTGACTTTTAGCAAATGGAGGAAAGTAACCATCACCCAAGTGGACAAAGACGAAAAGAACTAAATCATAGTAACACACAACAGAGACAAGATCTGAATGGGTTAAGAGAGGTTAATCAAAGTGTGTTTTCACTCCAGAAAAGAAAGGGAAATGGGTAAAATAAAACAACAGCAACATACACGTATCCTGGAAAGAGAATGATACGAAAAATAAGGAAAAGTAGATGCAACACTTTTAAGGAAAGGCCTCTGTAACAAAGGCAAAGTCATGTAACACAAGATTGTACTTTACTCCGGACATTTTAATTTTCTTCTCAATCACGCCAAAAGCTTTCTTTTCTCCCTTCCTCAAGTCTCTTTTTATCTGTTTCCTATACTCAAGCTACATTGGAATAACCTTGATCTTGTGAGTTGATTTCTAACTGTGTTTTCAAAGTAGGTTCATCTCTACCACTTAGGGAGAGGTTTATCTGCTCTTTGCCAGACAAGCTGTTTGATCAAGTCATTTAATATCACATTTTTGGGATACAGGTAATATGACTTGAGATCAAGCAGAGCTTTGCACTCCAAAGGAGTATGTAGTTGTTGACTGACCTCTAAGAAAATGCAGTGTCCTGTTTTATTTGGGAGTTTGATCGGAGGATGGTTTTTACACTTATTTTTATGTTCTAGTTCTAAAATTATTCCAGCATATTCCATGCAAGCCACAAAACAAACGTGCACACAGCAAAACAATGTATGCAAAAATTGCACATACATTTAACCATGATAGCTACAAGCAGACTCAAGCCAAGCAATTTTCTTTCTTTTTTTTTTTTTTTGGAATAGCAGGTTACCTTTAGAGGGTTGATGTAACTGAAACGGTAGCTACAAAAACACTATATTAGCATATAATATGTCTTGCAAGTGATATTACAGCCTTGATTTCTTTGAGCAATGCCTCTGGAAAAGCTCATCTCAACTTAGAGAAAGTACCATGCTACGAAACAGGCTATAAATGGCAAAATCAACCCCATCTATGATTTGTAATTTTGAAGAGGCATACCTAATCAGTACTAGAAAGAGAAGCCACTGAAGAGAAGTCCTAGTATAATTAATGCACATGTAGCTACCTAATCTGACTCCTGAATAAGATATCATAATAAATGGTGTTGTTTGTGTTCTAGTAGATGAAATCATAAGTCAAATTACAGTGATACTGAAAGAGTCCCTTGTAGCAGTTATTCAATAGAGATATGGAAAGAAATAAAAATGCAAAATAAAATTCAAGGCTGAAACTTATACTCCAGGCTGCTTTTTCATCTAAGCTCTGTTTCCCCTCTTAGCCTGCTCTGCTTTGGATAAGTGTCTCCTAAAGAAGCGTCTGTTAAAGTCTTGATCACCTTCTGTGGTGCTACAGGGAGGATGCAGAACACTTCAAAGCTAGTGACTGGTGGAAGAAAGTTAGATCACGGGGGGATGTTCCCCTGAATGATATTAAGACCCAACTCTTTTCCTTCTCTTCTTTTGCTTCCTGGCTACAGTTTGGTCTGCCAAATACTCTCTACCATGACATATTGTCTCACCTCAGACATGAAGGTAATAGGTCAATTAAATGTGTACTGAAACCTCAGAAACCATAAACCAAAATAACTCTTTCCCACTTATAAGTAGTTTGCCCCATATATTTTGTCAGGGTAATGGAAAGCTAACTAACACAAACACTCTTGGCAGTGTAGTCTGGAATGGAAACTGTTTCTGGGTAGTGAGGACAGCATGGCTCTGCATGCACATAAGGAAGTCATCCACATAAGGAACTCATTCTGACACTGGGAAATTTGATTCCAGTGATTTAACTACCTAGAAAAGCACCTCTAGTCACCTACCACTCAAAAAACTCAGTTCAGTTGGTCATTTGCAGGAGCAAAATTAAGTGGAAAACTTAATATCTAAAATTCAGTACCAAAGATTTAAAACTCCTATTCTTCAGGAGATAATTCTGAAATATTCTTCTATATAATTTAGAAAGAAATATAATATCACAAGAGAAGAATAACAACATTGCTACATTTCAGCTTGCTTCAAAATACTGAGCTTTCTTTTTCTAATAGTTTTTCCTTTGGTTTCATGGAATAGAAAGTATTTAATCCCCTCCGAGACAGTCAGTGTACAGACTCAATAATTATCATCTTTATTTCTCCTTTCAGGACATGCATAAAGATTAAGTTTTAATGTGAAGACTAATATAACCAACTCACATCAGAATGTTAACAACATACTGTTAGACTAACATTAAATACAAAGCTATTTTATATTCCAAATTCTAGCAGTGTTATCAACCGAACCCCTCAATTCCACAAGTATAAAACCCAGAGGATTTTGGAAGCTGTGGTCTAAAACTCTGTTTCATATATGAAGAGTCTTGGGAGTCATACAGCTAGTTAGCTGCAGAAGTGAGGGTCAAAATCGACGATACATATTTTCAATCCAAGAGTTTTCCTAACCCGTGTCTCTTACTCTTTTTGTGCCTTTTCTGTGTAAAATGACTGGGACAGATTTGAGGGAGTCACAGTGATATGTAAAGAATCACACAGGTTATGGATGAAGGCATCACTGAAAGTAAGACATATCCTTAATACCCTATCAAAGGAGAGTCAATTATTAAACAATATAATCCATGCAAGAAACGATTAGAACATTGTGTAACAGATAGGAAGTCTGCCTAGCATTCCAACAACATGAATCAATATTACTGTCATCATCTTAACACTCATGCTTCCTTCACTTAATGCCAACCTGCAGGCAGGAACGTGGACAGGTGGGAGCCTCACTAGCACTGCGGAGAGTGTAGCATTTTTCACTTGGCACTCGAATCCCCTTCTTATTAGAGGCCTTCCTCGATTTCTCTGGCCAGTACAAACACATACCCACAAATCAAGGTCGCACAGTTAGCCTCCTCACAGAATTATTCTCTACTCTGCCATAAAGAATGATAAGCTTGAGATATTCCTAGGTAAATGGATGCATCTTGAGACCATACTCTTAAGTGACATAAATCGGACACACGTTTAAATACTGTACTGTTTCTCTGGTGTGAGAAACTGAAAGTGTAAATAAAGACTAAAATGTATTATATTGGGAAAGGGAAGAAAATGTCCAAATGGGAAATGGAACAAGGGAGGGGAAAGGAACAGAGGGACAAGGGAAATAAGAAATGGAAGGAAAAAATGGAAACAAAGCTTTTGTAAATGGGAAGGGAGGAGGGGGTGAGGGGCTGGGAATTGGAAGAAAAGAAGCAACAAGATATATCATGTTCAGGTACAAATCCCCTATAATGAGTGTTATCACTATGTACATCTAAAATGTACCATTAAAATAAAAATTAAAAAAAAAAGAAATCAATGTTGGCAGAGTCAAACAGTTTTCCTCCAAAAACCATGGTGAACAATTTCCCTACTAAGTCTTCCACCTGGAGCAAGTGTGGGGAAGAGCAAGGCAGACTCCGCAGAAGAGAAGGGCCTCTACTCAAACGCGCCTTTTCTGCTCTTGGCTGGTTTGTGTGAGAAAGAAACTTAATTATGACATTTCAATATTGAAATAAAATTAGTTAGGATTTTACTCCTCATTCTTGAGAGGAAATTATGCTCCATTTTTAACTGTGTAAGACAACTGCCGATTCATCTGTGGAGCAATAAGCACTGCTATTTTTATGAACATGTAACTCACTGTATGCAGGGTTTCTCTTCTTGGGAGTGCAACTTGGCATCTAAACTCCTGTTTACAGAGATTTTGTGGGCATCTTGCATCCCGCAGTGCCAACTCTGCCAGCATTACATGGTTAAACCTCTTTAGCAACAATCAACATAGCCAATTATACCAACGCATTTCACTCATAGTCCATGTCTGTGCCTAGTTCTAATGGATGAAAATAAAAAGATTTTTAAATTATTTTGTCCGGTTTAGCCTAAATATTCTTAATCCTAAATACATTATGTGGCCTTTATGGCATTACTGGACTACATACAGTACATTATATTATTGTTTAATATATTGGTAAAGTTTAAAAATCATGTAATGAATTAAATATTGATGACCACATAGCCAATGTAGTTTCACTGCTCTGTAAATGCCTCTGGCAAGGATTTAATTTAGATTTAATAAAAGAGTTATTATATTATTTATTTGATTATAAATATGCAAATGTAAATGCCATGCTATAAATACTTCTGCTAATTAAATACTACTTGACTTATGGAGGTTTATTTAGGTGCAACTAGCAGTTTATTAAGATGTATGAGTTGCAACTCAGTAACCATATTCTCAATAATCTATTGATATTTAATAGGTAATAACCACATTATATTCAAGGTAGTGAATTTAGATGTATCCTTTCTACTAAATGTTAGTATAAAACTAATCATTAGTAGCATATTTACTAAGCCTCAAATGTTTAAGAGATATTCATCTTAATAAAAATGTTGCTATGCTCCAATAGATATTCATAATAATCAGTTGATATTTAATTAACATATAATAACTCCCTCATTAAACCTAAATTAAATCCTTATTTAAAATACTCAATTTATAATACAAGTGAAAATATTGCTATGGAAAATTACATAGCTGCTCCACATTGCTTTCATAAGCAAAGGAAGAGATGTCCTGACCATTAAGGGGGAATTTCAAGAAATGGAAGGATGTTGAGGGTACTTTTTTCAAGTCCATGTACATGAATCACAAAAAAAAGACAAATTTTAAAGTCAGCAACATTCTTATTGAGCCCATATTTCAATGTGCCTTAGTAATCACTAAACTCTAATGAAGTAGAAACTAAATGAAACACTGAAGCACTTGGTGTTCATAAACAAGATCAAAGAAACTAAGGTGAAAGGAGAGGTGCCACAGACATTCTTCATGTCTCCCTGGAGACCCTCTCTACCCTTCCACCTGAACTCTCTGACCCAGGCAGCTCCCCTGAAAGAGTAAAGGCGCGGCCAGCCAACCACCAGCAGTGTCCCTTTCCTTCTAGATTCCACCCAGATCTCCATTCAGTGGATAGCAGTATCAGTGAGACAGAAGGGAAGGGCCCAGCACTCCCAAAGAGGTACTGTTTTGTCTTTTTCCTTTCTAATTTTGCTCTTCCTTCCACAGCTGTCCCAAATGTCCCCGGGGAGCCCCATCCACACCAGATACCTGCAGTCACTCCAGTAGCTGCAGTTTGTCCGTGTCTACATCTCTCTCCATAAAGCCACAGGTCCATTCCAGATGACTCCACTCAGATCCTCTCTGAACGATTCCACCCCTCAACCTAATCCAAGGAGATCCTCTCTACCCGTGACTAAGACAGTCTGCAGTCAGCTGGCAGGAGGCTATGTTCACCTGAGCCTGCTTTTTCTTCTATACGACTGACCTCCCCATCGCCCTGGTGGGGTCAGCCCATGCACTGTTCCCCCTCGTGTTGCTGCATAAGCCCTAATAAACTCTCTTTTAGATGATATATTTTATAAGCAATGTGATAGATGTCCTCACTATTAGGATGGAATTTCATGGCACAGGAGGATTCATCTCCCTATTTGGGATTTGTATCTCAAGCAAAGCAAGCTAAGCTGGTACACTAAGAGCTGGTAATTCCAAAGGCCACCGGGGCCAGAAGCAGCCAGCAGCTGAGGGTGGTAACACAAAGGGCAACCTGCAGCCAGAAAATGATGAAGAACAATGAGGAATTGCTGGGAGCCAGCATCTCTGATTGCCAGAAAGGTTCCTGAGGGCCACTGGTAGCTGCTGGCTCCAGCTGGCAGGAAAGTCATGGCGAACCTCTAAACACTAAGATCAGACAGCTGCTGACATTCAAAGCTCAGAACTGTTAACACTAAAAGAGCTACATTTTGCCTATCTGTGATTTCTATTTCAATTGAGGAGAAAACCATCAGCTGACCAGTAACATCAGGAGCTCCAAGTGAGAGAGTCCAGAGAAGCTGGGGTCTTGTCTCTTCATCCTTTTCTTGCTAAGCTGTAGTTTGCTAGTGTCTGTCTTTCTTGCCATAAAGCCACAGGTTCTACCTGTTAACACTTCTGAAAGCTCTAGTTCTTATTGAATTCTGTATCTCTTCTTTTCATTCCTCCACCCACCCCAGGCATGGAATAGGTAATAAAATCAAATAGTTACTACTCCCAGAATATTTCCAGGTATACCATCCCAGTGTACTTTATAGTACCATTCATTTTCTGTAACAGCCTAGACTTATTTGTAAACTAAAGAAAGAAAACACATAACAACTACACCATCAGCAACTAGCTTTTACAATGTGCTTTCTCTGGATTCTAACAAGTTTTAATTTTACACCATTTGGCAGATGAAGAAACCAAGGTTCAAGTTTTCTACACAAAAGCACATAGTAAATGGAAAAGCCATATATCAAGCTCTGGACTTCTAACACTATATCTTAAATATCTTCATCATAAGAAATAAGCAGAAGGCTTAAATTTTCCTTATTTTTAAATCTACATTTTACTAAGCAATAGTTTATGAATTTTTTTAAATAGAACCCTTTCTTCATACAAAGTCCAAAACCTTTCAACAAATGAACAGACAAAAGCAGAGGGGCTGTGGCGGAGGCAATCTTTAGTGATTCCATCTGAAGATAGCCCAAAGCATCCTGGATTGTCACACATCTAAAACCTTCCCATTCAGAACACACTAGCATCCTGGCCACAGTGATTGGTTGATTGGTAGTCACGTGACCCAAGCTGGACCCTTCAGAGTCATCCAACACAGTGGTACTTTCTTCTACATGGCAAGGTGAGAAGACAGTGAAGGTCTTGGATCTGTAAATAGTTGTCTTTGCTGTCACAGTCAACCAGCCCAAAGATAAAGCCAAATATAGTAGAAGCCTGAGCCAAAAGAAAGTCATCAGAGCCTCCAGATGGGACTCTTTAAACCCAAGGATCTTCCTAAGACCAAAGACAACCCTACCTTTGACAGGATCAAGTATGGTAGTCAATCAATTCTTTTTTGCTTAAATTGAATTCGACTTCTGCAACCCCAATAAAACATAGTTTCACCAAAATTATGTAAGTAGTTTTTCACTGACTTATTTGACATCCAGAAGACATGGTTCTCCCTAACTTGCTACTCCTCACAGAGAGTCACTGATTTCAAGATCATTCTTGATGGTGGGCAAGTTGATACTTATTGTCAGAATACAAAATTTTGTTTTGAGCTAAAATCTCCCACTCTGTAGCTACATCTATTACAGAACTCATTCTTTTCTTCCCAACCAATTCCTCACTGATCGGTAAATTAATATTACTAATTTTGCCTTTTCACAGGGTTATTGTGGAGTTCAAATTGATGTTAAATGTTTCATAATGTGTAAAAATCTCTACATTGTACAAAATGTGAGGCAAGCTGTCAGCAATTTGCCAAATGTCAATTTTAATTAGTTTCTCCATATTTTAAAACATAAAGACATATCACATCATATATTCAGCACGACATTCAAAAGCAGACAGTGTGCTTAGAAATAGGTGTCGTTATTTGCTTCTTTTGGTCTGTAGTTAATGTTTCCAAAGCACTTTACCAACATTCAATGATGAGACTTCCTAGCAGCCCTCTGACACAGTGGTGTTATAAAGGGGAACCCTTGGCTGCTATAATGTAGACCTTTATTTATTTTCTAGATTTTAAAGATTCACTTAGGGAGACTCTGGACATTAAAAATCAATTTAAAATACAATTAAACTATTGGTGTACCCCAAAGAGACCAATAGGAACACTAGGCTATGTCTATTCTTGGGCCAAATAAGTAGGGAATATAGGCAAACATCCAGGCACTCAGGGCGTAATGGCTCAAACGTCAGCTGTGGGAAGAGCAAAAGGATGAGAGGACCTGAGTTCTCAAAACTGACTCTTTCCAGTGAAATCCTAGTACATATTATGCTACCTCCATGTGCCTGGTAAATCCGACCTCTGGTTGTTCACTTTGATTTGTTTTGCACTAAAAACTCAGTTAATACGCAGCAGGTAACAACCACATTATAATTTAAGTATTACATTCAGATGTCCTACTTTACTAAATATGAAACTATGGCTTTCTTTACTTTTTCATAACCACCATGAATTTCCATTTAGCTACTGAAACCATCCACGTGTTAGGTATGATCACTGTCATATTGGAAATTCCTTCTCCTCAACCTGCATCACACGTTTATCCTGAGTCTGGGGAAGTCCTCAAATGAACTCTACTATTTGATTCTACCATTCTAGCTCCCAGTGAAAACAAAATGAAACAAAACAATTATTAATATTTTCTGGCTTTTGATGAATTAAATAATCTTTTTCTACTGTCAAAAAGTGAAATTGGCATCTATTCTTATTGCATATTGTACATACGTAGAAATATAACTAAAATATATTCAATGTATATCAATTATTCAGGAAGGACAGATATAGGATAATACTTCATTGGGTGAGATCAACACTCTACTTAGCCTTCCAGTGAGAAACTCATATCCATGATTTCTTTAACATGTGCATTGTCTAGGGACATAAACACACCCAGCCCATTTTATGCTGATCTACCAGATAGCAAATATTATAAGACATTTGACTGGGCCCAAATCTCATACATATAGTCATAGAAAATCACAAGTCGGCTTCAACCAAAAGTTCTGGTCTTGTCTCTGCCCACCCTATGAGAGTATAGAATAGTGATTGAGGGTACGTGCTCTGGATTCAGGATCCCTGTGTTCCAATCCTGGTCTGATCTCCCTCACACTTGGGGCTTAACTCCTTTCTGTTTCATTTCTTCAGCTGTGGAAATCATAATGGAACCTGGCTCACAGAAAAGGACTTGGATTCAAATCTCAAATACTCTAAATGAGCAAACACTAATAGCCATCGGTAGAACTGCTGGAATGCCAGGTCTCTTATAACCCCGTCCAGTGTTCTTCACCCTGTCTAGTGAGCCACTACCCAGTTTGTCTGTTTGTTTGTTTTCTAAATTTCTCTTGGACACATACACCTCAATCTAGGTTCTGTCTAATTGCTAAATGCCACCTGGTACTTTTCTTTCAAAGACAGTATTGCTACTTACGTATTAGCTTTCTGTTGCTGTGAAAAATATCTGAGGTAATCAGTTTTAAGAGGAAAGGTATATTTTGGCTCTAGTTTCAGTCCATGTTCAGCTTGGCTGTGTTACCTTGGGTCAGTGGGAGCACAGTACGTCATGGTGGGAGTATGTGACAGAGGAGGCCTATGCACCTCATGCCGGGACAGAAGCACAAGAGATGAAAGTAGGGGCTGGCATCCCCCAACCACCAAATTTCTTCGCCTTTGTAGGCTCTGTTACTATGAGGGATCCACCTCTCTTGGGTTCTGTTCCTCCCAACAGTGCTGCAAGCTATAGACCAAGTCTTGGCCTTTGGGGAGCTTTTCAATCCAAACTATAGCAGCCTGTCATTAAATATTTCTGTTTTATTAATGTATTATTTTCTCCTCCATTAAATTCTAAGTTCTGTAAGAAAGACACTATAGTTGGCTTACAATTTTATTGCTAGTGCTTAGCAGTGCTCGACACATACTAGATTTCAGTAAATATTTGTTGAATGAATAAAGGATAAATAAGTAAATGGTAATACTATAGAACTCAATTTTATTTCTTTACTTCCAACATTTTTTCTTTCTTTGCACAACTGAGGCTTCAACAGTATGTCCTCCTATTACTCAGTCTTTTCGTACACTGTCAGCTGTCTCACCCGAACTGTTGAATTATTTTTCATTGTGAGGTCGGGCAAGATGATCTCTGAAATCAACATTTTGTGAGACTTACAATATGACTAAAACAGAATGTAATTAATACATTTTCTAATAGTGTTCCCAAATTGATTCTAATTTAATCCTTTCTTCCCTGCAGCAACATAACACTTAAAACTCTCCTTCATGTTGCCACAAATCAATCAATAAGCGTTTGTTTTATGCCTACTTGGTTTAAGCACTGTAGCAAGGTTTTCTATTTATAACAGACTCAGTACCTGCTTTAATTGTTTTCTGTGATAGTATATAATGATGCAAGGACTCAGTGATAAATAAAAACATCTTGATGACAGTTAAATAAATTAGCGTCCAAAAAACAGTACCAACTAAAGAATTCTGAAGTCAGAATTCTAGAGTTTACTGTCAAAAGAAATTAAATGACTTAGGAGTTCCATGTGGAATGGAAGCTAGAAATTACAAACACAGTGGAAATACTGGAGATGTCTACATCTGAGCAGAGTCATCACTATCTCCATAGAAACCGTCCCCCACTCCCCTTTTCTCTAGGGAAAACAGCAGCTGTTCAACAGCATACAACCAAGAAAAATGCAGATCAATCGGAAGTAGAAAACTCAGTATTCATGAAGGGATGAAATTTAGGGCAAACGAATGAGATAAACTAAGTGGTGATTTAACAAATAAGGCTGTATTAGCCTCCAGGGCAAGTGAGGATGCCAGCAAGGTGGAGCTGCAAGGTGGGCAGGAATTTACATTAACCACATCATCACCTCACATTGTTGAGATAACATGTTACAGGAATTTTGCAAAGTGGAATTAAGAAAGTAATATTGAAGCTAAGGCAAGAGGATCACTAGTTCTAGCCCAATCCTGGCAACTGAGCAAGACCCTGTCTTAAAATAAAAAATAAAAAGGGTTGAGGATGTAGCTCAGTGGTAGAGTACCCTGGCTTCAATCCCCAGCACCACCAACAAGAACAGGAACAAAATAAGAGAGAAGACTATTCTATAGGCAAAATCTATGACTTAATTATATGTTTCTCTTACGGGAGCACCCATGTATTTCTCAGAAATATCTATTATGCTCCAAAGATTTTAGTTAAATGTAACAGGGATCCTGACTTGAAAGCTTTACATAAATTCATGGAGCCAAATCAGGCAATTTCAGCTTTGGCCAGATGGATGAAGAGCTGGATGGTTAATAGTTTGTTTACATGAGGAACTCAAGATTGTAATGAGAAGAAAAACATGAGAACGCACAGGAACTAGACTCTGAGAATAACCTGTCCCATCAAATTCTATCTCCTACTCATTTGGAGCTGGAAATCTTAGTCACCTGCACCACTTAAATGGAGAGATATGGGGCAGGATTCCAGCATGGAGATAGAAAACCAAAGCCTGATGATAGAAGGGAAGAGAGTGTTGAGGACGGACGGGGGCTGGGGGGATAAACACGAAAAGAATCAGAGAAAGAGTTTTTGATACATGCCTGTTTCTTATTTCCATGCTTATTCCAAATTTTAACTTCTTTCTTGACTTCAGTTGTAATGAATACCCCTTGTTATTGGTAGTTCTGAATAAGATTTCTAAAACTGGTGCATAGGGTCAGATTTTTTTTTTACCTTTTTTTACTTTACAAATGTATATTTTTGTGTTTGCAAAATTTCCAGTTTTATTGAGGTAAATTGATATACAGGAACCTGCAATTAATATATTCAACTTGGTATATTAAACATCTGTGTATACACTTGTGTTAGCGTCACCGCAATCGAGATAATAAATTTATGTATCACCTCCAAAAGCTTCCTTGCACCCCTTTGGATTTTGTCTTACTTATTTGATAAGAACCTATCATGAAATTTCCCTCTTAACAAATTCCTGAGTGTACATCATTTCATTGTGAAATCTATGTACTACATTGCACAGCAGATCTCCATATATATTCAACTCATATAACTAAGTGCACAAGCAGTCAGATTACTAGAGAGGCGGACCACATTATTTAATGAATGAGGATAAAGGTCATCTTTAAATGTCCCCTCATAAAACTATACACATACACGATGCGATGTTTGGACAAAAGAGTTCATTCTGGGGGAAGAAAGATTCAGAATTTGAGATCTGTGTGAGAAAAAGTACAGTAATCATAGATGAGGAAGAATCAAATGGATCCATTTGAATTCACAGAGATGTACATACTAAAAACACCAGTTTGATTCCTTTAATTCCCACTGTTTTCTGCTGATAACAACTCTAGTGGTCTTGGGGCCTTGCCAATGTTTTGCAGAAATCCTAGTGTCAATTGTGGTGGTAAGGTGGGAAGGCCATTGTAATCATGGGCTGGTAGTTAGTTCATAGCAGTTAAGATTAGGAATGAAATGCTTATTGTCTCTGCCTGAATGGTATAGTCAGTGATCTAGTTTGTCACCAGATCTTTCCCTACTGTTTTTGGCTAAAGCATTTGAAAAGTCTGAGGGCCCTAGGGTGAGATAAGATCTCCAGCTGTTATAATCTTATGACATATCTCAAAATGGTGCCAAGCTATGTCTGTGGGACCCTTGTCTCTCTCCCTCCTCACAGCTTCATGAAGTCATTTTCCGGATTGAGGCCAGCACTCTTTCTGTTTGTTTGCTTGTTTGAATGTATTTTCTCTTTTAGAAATAAATGACAGGAAGTCTTACAAACTTCTGCTCTTTTCTAACTTCGTACATTCTTTCTTCCTGGGCTTCAGAGCACAACAGTTGAGAGGTCCTTGAATGTGGAAAGAATAGGGTCGTGGGAAAGAAACACAATATGTAAAATATTTTCAGCCTGTCTTATTATAAGTCTCTCCTGATTTTTCTTTATAACAAAACTGATTCTTGTGAGACATAAAAATTATAAGGCTTTAAAGTAAATTTTCTACACAAAACAAGGCAAGACCTCTTGGTGACCTAATGCAGAAGAATAAAAAAGATTTCATTCTGGCAGGTGGTTTTCGTCCTTGAAGATCAGTGTTTGAGTTCTCTCAACAGCAGCAGTGATGCCGAATATCTCTAAAAGAAAGTTCTGTGTTTTGCATTCCATCGGCCAATTGACTTGTGAAAGAATAGCAACAGCATCCCAACAAAAATATCTGCCCCTCAAGATATCATAAATCACACACCAGGGCACAATAAATCTTTTAAAGTACATATTTAAAAGAAAAATGCTGATTTCCTGATAAAATATTAATACTGTTACGCAAATTAAGTCACTAGATAGGAATGCGAAATAGGCAAAGTTACTGTCATATTGAATTTGATAGCTTTAAGCTCCAAAAGGAAAACAGCACTAGTGCTAAATGACAACCACAGATTTGACTGCCCTGATTGCTCAGTCTCTCTTCAGCCAACACAGCAATTTCTCACCAGCTGGACTTGGTGGAAAACTTGAGCGACAGGCAAAAGAGGTTTGGAGCAGAAATGCAGAGCACCTGGCCCTTAATTCCAAACTAGGGAGTGTGAAGGAGACACTGGAAACATGTCACGGGACTAATCTTCATCCTGCTTGCCTTTAACAATATTCCTATCACACGTAACCTCCTGAGCGGTTATTTTTTATCATTATTTTTTATCATTTTGTCATTTTCTGTGGACATAAGTGACAAGATAAAAATTGGTCTGGAATTTATATATTAGTAAATATCATATTACAAAGATGTTAATGTAGTCATTAATAATATTCCAACTACATAAAGACAAATTTTTACTTTTCTCACTTAACAAGTGATGCATACTGTTTCATTTACTTTAAATTAATTATGTAATAAAAACCATGAGTTGTCAACAAATAAATTCAAAAATGACATATATTGTTTGCTGTTTGGAGAACTGATGGGTATTAACATGTAGATTAAAATTTAACTATGTCTCACACCATCAAAACCATAACACAAAAAAAGCTTATGGTAATTGTAATTTGGAATCCTTGAAAACTGTGATTTAAACAACCAATGAGTTTTTTTTTGTAATGTTTTTGTTTTTGTTTTCTACAAGTGCAAATAGCAGGCTGAGGATGTGATCGCTGTTTATTCCAATACATCAAAAGCCAAACAATTCAATTGTCAGCATACTGTCACGTACCAATTGGGCCATAAAAGAATATCTGAGTAAATGCAAAGGTATGCGTGTTCCAGGAAGGAAAGACACAATTTATAAAGATAGTTGTTCCTGCCACACTATGCTATAATTCTAGTTAAATATCAATCAGAAAACTTTTTTCATGGAATTTATAGGATGATCCAATTTCTAGGAAAAAATATGTGAAAATGAAAGTTGTAAAAGGTAAAGTAATGATATGGACTTCATACTACAATAAGATATATATATATATATATATATATATATACATATATATATACAAAAATGAAAATGTCATGCTTTTCATGTATCAATAAACAAATAGATCAAGGAACAATTACATATGACCTAGAAACAAGCCCATGCTACTCATATTGAAGTGGGAGTTTGAGCAGTGCTTAGGGCGCCCAGTAGCCGCTTCACTTGGGCACGAGGAAGGAAAGTCACCACAGACTATGAGCCAGTTAGAGTCCTTTAATTAGCCGGCGGCCAAGAGCTCACTAGCACGTCAATGCCTCTCGACCTTGATCTGTAAGAAAAGAATGTTTTTTAGAGGAAGGGGGCATGGTTACATTTCATAAAAGAATCCTTTTGATAGTTACAAAAAGTCAGAGGTTTGTGTTAGCTACAAACAAGTTTTTTTTAACCCTATATTATGTTATCTTAGTCATGTCTGGTCAGGAACCCTCTCAGGTAGTCATTAGTTAGTAATCTATAAGCTTATCATAAACCAGGTCGTGTGAGGAAGGGGGTCTGGAGAATAGAGTTTAGGGAGGAGGATTCCCAAGGTGGATAAGGACTAGAGAATTTCTTACTAATCAACAGATGTCTGGTGCCTTCTAAAGTTCAGTGCTAACTCAAAAACTGAGCAGGAGTTTAAGAGGACAACAGTTCAGCCATTTCAGTATGAGTGTGCTGTGTGTTGAATTTGATGTATTTCACGTTTGCTGGGCGAAGAACAAACAATGAAATAAAGAATGACAAAATAATTGGCTATCCAATTCTGAAAAAAAAAAAAAAACAAAAAACAATTATATGTTACTTTTTTATGGTTTATAAAACCATAAAAGAGAACCAGAAGTCTCGTGTTCTGAGGTGGGGTTTCCAGAAGATGATTAGATCATGGGACCGCTATACTCATCAGTAGACTTCCTTTCCTCTCTTCTTTCTAGCTTCCATGAGATAAGCAAGTATTTGCTTCTAGGCCCTTTCACGATGAAGCTTCTGCCCCGAAGCCAACCAGCCATGGACTGAAAATGTGAACCAAGATAAATCTCTCCTCCTTTAAATTGGGGGATGTTAGCTATTTTGTCCCAGAAATGGAAAGTGATTAATACATTACTTATCATTGGTCATTGTGATGGTTGATCAGCTGTGTCAATTTGAGTAAGAGAAGTTTAACTGATTTGGTTCCGCAGTTCCACACCCCAGAGTGCAGTGAGCTCCAGACCTGCGACTGGATCCTTCCGATCTCCAGTGCGCAAACAGCCCCTCTGCATTCTTCCACGCTCGGCTCTGTGGGCGGCCCTTCTAAGCCAGTCTATAAATTGTTATGTATTCATATAACTTAGATCTGTTTCTCTAGTAAATACTGACTGATACAGTCATCAAAATAAATACCACTAGGAATAAAAATCTAAATAAAATCCCAAAAGGAAAAGAATTAGGCAGAAAACAGAAGATGTCCTTGACTTTGGGGTAGAAAAATACTTTGATCAAAACAAGCTCTAAAAAGGGAGAGAAGGAAGAGATAATTTAATTAAAGTTTTTGTATGACTGAAGTTGGTCATAAAATAGTCAAAATTAAGTAGGTTAAAAATATTAGCAACGTATATAACAAAGTAAATATAAATATACATCTATGAAAATTTTTATATAGAATAAATTTTAAACCAATAAGAATTGAGTATTCGGATAAAAAGTTCATAATCAGGAAATGTATACCAGGAATCACAGAAAAGTGTTTTTCTAACCCTAGAAAAATTAGAAAATCAGTTGATTCAATGAGATATATATTCATTCAGCAACTGACAAAAATAAAAATTAATCTTAATTTCCAAATCATGGAATTACATTTTGCAAATGTACTAAATGCATTTCCTTTTGATTAGTGATTAATTTTCTATGAATTTATTCTATAACAATATTAGCATATTTAAAATGCTAAAGGCAATAGTTAAATTTCTGTTAAAAATCATAAAATCTATTGTACACATTCATATACATGTATGCGTATGTGTATGTATGTGTATGCCTAATTCTTGGGCACTCTCCTACCCCTTCAAATTTACCATTTCTGAGGATGATATCTACAAGTTTTATTTTAAATATGTTTATCGGACATTATTCCTATACAATCTTATTTACAAACTGCTAAAACTAAATCAGTGAAAATGTATCTACATTGTTCATTCATTTAGAAATATTTACTGAATGCTTCTTATGTGCTAGTCTTTCTTTATGCCTTTGTAATGAACAAAATAATATCTATGAGTTAACAGAATCAAAATTTTATTGTGAAAGAAAGAAAATAAATAAACTTATTGCGATATTCCCAAAACTGTATGTGAATTTTATTTTATTATTCAGTATGATACAAATGCACAGGTACTCTTATTTTGAGGATATTAGATTTTTTTACATTAAAAAAAGACATTCTCACACTGAGAAAAAGAATGGGAACCATCTGTAGAGATCTGTGTTCCCCAGCTAATAAGTTGTATAATGCACTCCAAGAAATTTTCCCAGAATGTTCATTCACTTGAGGTAATAAGGATATGCTAGATTTGGTTATGCTTGAAACAGACCCTGTTATTCAACTAGAAGTAATTTAAGAGGTAACTTCATAACACTAATGGAGAGCGGGTGTCACAGGCACCTGAGAGTTATTCAAGAGATGTGGGATATGTACACATCAATTCTTATCAGCTATAAAATTTGGCTCACCAATGAACTACCCAGGACTTTCATCCTCCAGTGGAAGAAAGTGTCTCTAAGTTATGTCTAAGCCAAAGACGTGAGCACAATTAATATCATGGCAACAAAATCCTGCATCTAAGAGCACATCGTGGGCTCTTGATTTTAAGAAGCAATGGATGAGGAAGCTGTAACACACTAACTGGAACAGTAGAATATGTCTCCCTCAAAGGGGCCAGTGGTCCAGATTACCAAGTATGAAAAAAATATTGATCCCTAAAGACTCTGATTAAGAGTTGAGATAATGGGGCTGGGACTGTCGCTCAACAGATCCGTGGTAGAGTGTTTGCCCAGCATGTGAGAGGCCCTAGATTTGATTCCAAGCATGAGGGTAGAAGAGGATGAGAGGATATGGCTGCGGCTAATAAGCATAGACACTTTTTAGACATACAAGGATAATAGTTTGTTAAACCTGTGTCTAAACTCCTGTTAACATAAAAAATTAAGGTTTCATAATTCTCAACTGGTCCAATGTGTCAAATAATTCTGAACTCAGAAAATATTTCTCAGCTTTTACCAGGGGCCACTGTGTCTCAGTAATGGCTGGTGTGTTTGGGTAAACACAATTTGCAGGGGTAATCAAAGGGGTTAGTGTGCCTTTTGAAAAGAGATTGATCACCACAGTATATGCTGAATTGGATTCTGTTAAGAAAGCTTCAACACATGTATCTTTCCTCCAATATAAAATGCAAATATGGATGAGCTGCATTCAAATACAGGTCAAATTGACAAATTTGTCAAATTTAATTCAACCTTGAAGTGAAATTTTTTTTCTCACCAACACAAAGTAGCAAGTTAGTCTCTACAGCTTTCTGAACTTTAATTCATCCACCAACGATATCAAGTAATTTCCCTGACTTTTTAACTTCTAAAACAAAACAACAGACACACTACTTTTATTCAACTATAACATTCAATGGAGTGTTTGACTATATTTTGCAACCTCATTTATAAATTTAATACTTTTATGAGACTACATGGTTTTTGTAATAGGTAAAATCAAATAACAAAACTCCCAAAGCTGATTGTTCTGAAAAGTTGCTGGTTTTCATGTATATATGAATATATATATGATCTCTATATATAGATCAGTGGTATATTATTACATAATCATATAGAATCATATTATATTATTACATAATCATACGTGATTATGTAATAATGTATGGTTTTATACATTTAAAAATATGAATAGCTATGTATATTTCTTATATATGCAAAGATGCATATATGTATGTGTAAAGATGTATATATTTGCCACAGCTTCTTTCACATACTTTATTTTTGCTAATACTTTTTTTTTTTTTTTTGTGGTGCCGAGGATCGAACTCAGGCCCTTGTGCTTACAAGGCAAGCACTCTAATCACTGAGCTAAATCCCCAGCCCCTCACATACTTTATTTTTAAAGAAACTCATTTTATGTAATATGTACAAGAGTAACAAAAAGAGCTAAATATATATCTGCAATAGGAATACGTAATCTATAGATACGCAATGCACACTACATATTCAGGGATGAAAGAGCCCTGGGGCTTTTTTCTACTAAAGAAACAACTGAGGCCAAAGAAAATAAATGACTTAATCAAAGTCACAGGAAAAAAACAAAAATCCCAAATATGATTTTGGCACAGCGATTTCCCAACGTAGTATTTTGCTTTTACATCCTCGGTGTTAGACATGGCGCACAGACTGAAAATGCTTTTCCTTTTTACCCCAGTGTTTGGAGGACTTGTCTGCTGTGACTTGCCTTCTCCGAGATTTGGATTCTTATCATAAGACTCTGTTTTGGAAGCACCAATTGCCATTTTAATGCAACTTACTGATCATGCAGACAGCCAGCCTCTCATAAATCATGTAAAGTACCTGAAAATATGATTTATGAGCTAAGTTATGGGAAATAGGGTCCTTTAATATTCTTAACCCTTCAGGGTGTTGTTCCCTAACACAGTCTCCTCTTGATTCAGCTGACGGGGGTCTGACTGCTTTCATCCCACGTGACTTCTCCCTCTACCTCCCACTACCACTGACCTTTTCCCCATCCACCTGCATCCACAAAGAAATCGCAGCTTCTTTAAGTTCATCGGCTGACTCTGAATTCTTCATTCAGATGTTTGCCCTGCCCCTGGCTATTACACAACATCTTCCTGAGGCGCCGCCTCACATGGTAATTAAAGAGCTGCACTTAATAGCGTCTTACTGTAGAATTAAAAGAACCAGAATATTATAGTTTGTTGCACAAGACAGTCCATGAAAGAGCCTAAAAAACCCAAGATGAAACTAATTTAAACCATATGCCTTGTTGAAAAGAAATATGGAAAAAATGTCTGTAATACGCAGTAAATGAGGCCCATAACTCATTGGAGCCTCCATGAGTAATATGTTAAATTCATATTTCACAACATAGTCGTGCAGTTTTTTAATCTTGCTATTAACCCTTTTATTTGTGCAGGAGAGTTTATAGCAACAAAATAGCTCTGTGTCCATTAATAGATCTACATATGCAAGTAGAAATCATACACCAATAAGTTATTTTTTTACCCCTCCCTTATGGCGCGATGTATTATCGCTTCACCAAACCAACAAATTAAAAACAATTTCCAATTTCTTCCACAAATACCTAGTGGCTAAATGTTATTAATGCCTTTGTCTGAAAGGCACAAATTCAAACATTGCTCAGTTAGGGAAGAAGAATATACAGTCCTGATTGCCTGTAATCAGTTTCAGTAATCTATATTTTCTTCACGGAGGTGAAAGTTTATCTCACCATGGAACAACAGTTATAATTTTGCTTCTACCATTCATCAACTCCGATATTTCAGAGCCTCAAATCATCACTTTCAGGAGCTATGGAGTTAGCAAGCTGTTGACTATTTTCTTTCAAGCATACGCCTCTAAAAACTGTTTGTCTGTGCATTATGGGTTTATCTTCTGTCTGTAAGAGACCCTAATAAATCACGTTTGCTTTCAGCTATCATAGATTATTAGGCTTTTATAATCATGAAATAAACCCAATAGTCTATTGCTATTTTCAGAAGATTGAAAATCACTAGGTATTTTCCTCTTTGTATGAGTGCATGGTTCTCTCATTTTTTAGGAGGGTAGTGTTACATTTAGACTCTGTCAGCACATTGCTTGTACTACAATAAGGCTTCCAACATATTGTTGTCGCAAGGAGAGTAGGAGTGAGCAGAGGAAAAAAGAGAGTTCCAAATTTCCAGGGATTTAGTTGGTTTCCTCTTTCCTCAAGTAAAAAGCCTGAAGTTTATTTCACAATGCGAATCTCTCAAATTGTTCTCTTTCACCTTTTCTCCTTTCATATACAATAATTGCTGATAGTCTTTTGTAGAACAATGCTTTGAATTCATTTCAGTTTTAAGAGAGTACACGAAGTCCATCAAACAGAATGAAGCCCCTAAAGGAGATTTATGTGAATTCTTTCTCAACACAATTACTGCAATTAGATACACATATACCTTTGTGTCCTTAATATTGTAATTTTCACGGGGCAATGATTTGAAGGAGTTCCCTGCTAGAAATAGATCTAAAATGCAGAGTTTTGATGACATTCTCAGCCAAACTAATTGTGTGAGCTGGGAACAAGGTAATGAGGACAGGTGCCAAGGTCAATATAATTACTAATTTCTGAATCTGGGTTAATATTTCCACAAGCCTTACATACCAGTTACAACTCATAATTGATAGAAAATTTACCTTTGGTTTTAACAGAACAAAAAATTGGTTTAAATCTATATATAATTTTTTCCAATGATGTCCCAAAGTGAACTTTATTTGTCAAAAGAACAAAACCAAATCTACTTACTTGTTGACATTTCATCATATCGAAAGATGCAGATGTGAAGAACAAAAGAAACACTTGGCATGATCATTAGAAATGTGTGCATTCCAAAATGCAGCACATAAAAATCATATTTATCCCTTTGAGAGGAGACAGGCATAAAAGGGAACAAATACAAGGAGGGACTGTGGTGTTTACATTTCTAATAGTCCTGAAATTATTAGATAGCTAGTTTCATGGATCTTTTCCCCCTATCAGTCACAGACTGTCTGTACATCTTGTGTCATAATTGCTATGGAAGGACCTTATTCCAAACAACATTCATTTCCAGGTTTTTATTTCTTAGCTCCTCGATGATCACCATGTTTCAAAATGATATGATAGTATTCCATAAACAGTGTTTCCAAACTCTATTCACTTATCTTGACGAGGGTAAATCAACAAAGGCAGAGAGGTGCTGATTAAAAGGCATGCTTCAGTGGAAAATTGTTTCAAAGCCAAAGTTAATAGAAACTGTTCAACTAAACAGATTCGGAGACCTAGGGAGAAAACTGGTCTTGTCTTTTCTTGTATGTTCTTTCTCTCTCACTATCTGTCTGCATATCTCTCATATTGTTCAATAATAATACATATTTATCTTTATATTTCATACCTTTGATAGCCTCTTTTTCGATAGCACTTTTTAAAAGTGTGCTTGTTGAAGCAATTCAACACGATACTTCAGTATGCCACAGAGAGCATGCATGGCAAGCTCGCTGCACTGCAATTGTCCAACAGGTTACTGAAACGAACTGGCTGATTCCGAAAGTCATCTCCTCCTTAGCTTGACTAACCTAACCCTTCCTCTTCTGCAGTGCCGTGTTCTGCTGTCAGTCTGCTCCATCTCTCCCGATGGATTCCACCTTGACACCGAGACCTGCCTCATGCCAGTTGCCAAAACGTTTCCCTTCTGGAAACAAACATTTAAAATCCTGGTTTAAAAATATTTCTTAACTTCAAGCATCAAAAGGGAAAAGGAAATCTCACCCTCAACATACACCTTATACTGACAGCTTGTCTCTCTCTATTTTTCATCCAAATAAACAGAGCTCTGTAAATCTTGTCCAGAAGACATGGACTGAAAGAATTAATCAAAGTGTTGTTTATGAGATGCTCAGAGCAGATTAAATGTTGTGTTGACAATACAATTTGCAAATTATCTATCAGCATCAACAGACATACAGAAACGAGCCAAGCCAATTGGATACCTTTGGACGTGAGAGAACCATGTATTTCCTAGTCTTGCTTCCAAATTCCAGCCTTTTTGAAAGAGCTTTATTCAACATTATTTGTAGTCTCTTTGCTACAGATGAGTTCATTTACAATTTATTTTGGACAATACCAGTTTTATTTCTGCCACACACAAATCGAATTTCTCATTGTTTTTCACCATGACCTTTCTTCCCAACCCCATTTCCCTACCCCAATTCAGACGCCCTATTTTGCACTCACAACGAGCTACTCATCAGACACCTGCCACTTAAAAATACCTGAACCAGCCAACCTCTAAAATAAGCCCAACCTCCTGGTATCAACGGCCTTCATACCTTTGTGTTTGGTCCTCTAATACCCAACAAGGTCAGTCTGTATCACTTCTCAGATTTGTTGTATCTGTAATGTGTTCCTGTACCCTTCTGGGTGATGTTCAATTTTATTGATGTATTTCACAAGGATTATACACATACTTAGTGATGAATTCTAGGCTTTTTCCCATTTTGCCTACCATGAATGAAGCTGTTGTGAACATAGGTGTACAAGTCTTGTGGGCATATGTTTGTAAAATTTAATACCTAAGGGTGAACTGTTATATCACCTGGCAACTTTACGTTTTGTAGTATAGAAACTGAAAAACTGCTTTTCAGTAATATTTCATAATTCTATCAATAAGCTATGAGAATTCCATTTGCTTTACATCCTTGCCAGCACTTGAAATTTTTGTTCCTTTTACTTTTAACCATTCTAAAGTATGTGAAGTTTTCTCTCTTAATGCCTTAATTTGTATTTTTGTAGTACCTACTAATGTGTAACTTTTCTTGAATTTATGGCTCTTTATCTACCTTCTTTAGTGAAGGGTTCATGTGAATACCTTCATTCATTTTAAACTGGTTAGCTTCTAATGAGTGAGTTGACAAAAATTTCTCTGTAATATATTTCAGATAGAAATCTGTTGTCAGAATTAAACATTGTGATAATTCTTCTTATCTGCAGCTTGGTTTTTTTGTAACCCTTCCTTTTAAAGAGGAGATTTTACTTTAGGTTAAGCTTATTTTATCATATTTCGTAGTTAGTGTTTTCTGTGTATTCACTGCAAAGTTTTTGCCAACTTCAAATGATTGAAGATTTTCTTATATGTTTTCTTCCAGAAGTATTATAGTTTTGTTTCTTGGTATACAATGTAGAATTAGAATGACAATATCTACCAAAAATGATTCATAAGATTTTTATGGGGATTGCATGAAGTCTAGAGTTCAATTTGGGAAGAACCGACATCTGAACATGTATTGGTACATTTTACATATAATGATCACATTCATCACATTTATTTTGTACCTTTACATGATGCATCTTGGTTCTCCCCCCTCTTCCCCACCCCTCCTCTCTGTTCCCTCCCTCCCTATTTACAGCAGGTTTATTCATAATTTTCCATATTTTCCCTTTCCCTTTTCTGTCCTTTGTTGCCTTTCTGCTTTTCCCCCTTCTCTCTTTCTAGTGCTCCTCTCCATTGTATATTATCTTCCTTTTATATAGTATCTATTACACCTCTTTGTCCTTATTTACATTTATGGTTTCTCATATCAGAGAAACAATTCGATGTGTACTCATGAGTGTCTGATTTATTTCACTTAACAGTATGTTCTCAAGGAACATCCATTTTCATACAAATGACTCTAGTTTATCTTTTTTATGGCAGTGTAGTACTCCATTGTGTAGAAAAACCACATTTCCTTTAGCCATTCATTGGTTGTTGGCCATTTAGGCTGTTTCCAAGACTTAGCTATTACAAATTGTGTTGCTATTCAATGGTTGTGCATACATCCCTGTGGTATGACGATTTTAATTCTTCTGGGAAGATCCCCAGTAGGGGAATAGCTGGGTCAAATGGAACCTCTAGTTGTAGTTTTTTGAGGAATCTCCATATTGATTTCCACAGTGGCTAGACCAGTCTACATTCCCACCAACAGTGGAGGAGAGTTCCTTTTTCCCCAAGGCCCCCAACCCTATTGTTATTTTTGTTAAATAATTACTTTCTTTTCCAAATGTATGTATATTATTGACTGTTATACATCTTATATCCCAAACCTTGCCAAATTCACTTTATCAATTCCAGAAGACTTTTGTAGATTACTAAAGATTCTCTAATATTTTCTTTTTCTTTACATACTCTATAAATAAAGCAAACTCATATCTTTCCTTCTATTCTGTTAAATGTATGTACTTTTAAAATTTTCTTATTATACTGGCAAGAACTTTCAGTATTACACTGACTAGATCAGTGTTTTTGATTGTCCTGTACTTAGGGAAAAAAGTTTTGTTTTTTCAAACATTATGAATGATAGAAAATTTTGAAATTTTAAAGTGCTTCTTATAAATTCAGGAAATTTGCTTCTATTCCTAGATGCTTGATTATTTAAACATTAGAAGTTGTTGAACTTTAATGACTTAATACTATATCTGTTGATATGATAGCATATTTTTTCTTTTTTCTGTTAATATGCACAACTGAATTGATTATCTTTTTAATGTTTAAAATGACCTCATATCTCTGGGATCAATAATGTGTTTTTGTCCTCTGATCTATTTTAATAGGTTGCAGTTTCCAATTTGATAACATTTTGTTGAGAGTGTTTATGTCTATGTTCATGAGAAATATTATACTTTTGAAGTGATTTATTTATCAGATTTGAGAATCAGGGTTGTCGGGGTTAGGCTTCCTTCATTTCTAAACTGCTAATTTCCACTTATTTGTTTTCAAATTTATTGACTCTTCATTCTGCCATACCCAATTTGCTGTTAAGTCCAGATAATTTTTCACTTTGGCTATCATCTTACTCGATTCCAGAATTTAACTTTTTGTATAGTTCCATTTCTCTTCTGAGTGTATCTATTTATGCATGTCAAAATTTTCTATTAATTATTTGATCATATTTTAGTTATTTGAATGTTCATGTTTATTGATTTATAGTACTTGCTAACTCCAATAGCAGGACACCTTGAATGTGGCTTTTAAGGTCTGCTTTTCTTTACTTGTAACCGAGTAGCATTTTCCTGTTTCTCTGTATGTCTAGTTGTTTTTTATTGGACATTGTGAATAATACTGTAGAGACTCTGGATTCTCCTATTTTCCTCCAAAAAGTATGCATTTTGTTCTAATATGCATATTAATGATGGGCTAATCATCTTTAAATTGCATAGGCTTGTTTTTATTGGTTTTAAATAGACCTGTGAAAAGCCAAAGACTTTTCCTCTGAAATCCTAATATTGTGGATTTTACACCTAAACTCTCAATTCTTGTCATCTTGGGGCCTGGATTTTGTTTGTTTAAAGCTGATCCAGAGTAGAACTAACTCTAAAGTGTGGGCTCTACCTCTAAGGGAAAATAACTCGATGAACCTTTACTTTCTTGGAGCCCTGCTCTGTGGAGTCTGAGTTACATTCTAAAAGTGTTAATGAGGGTTTTCTACTTTACCTCAGCCAGAATTCCCAGCATTATTCAAATTCTTGTATCTCTGTTCTGTTATGAGGTCCATAGCAGCTGTAACTGATCTCCAATTAGCCTGAATTTTCCATTCTGTGTATGTGTAAATAAGACATTCCAACTCACAGAATTATAATTTATCATGAAGAGCTACTCCAGCATCTTTTCAGATTCCAGTTGCTGTGTTAGACAGCTTCCTGTTACTGTAACAAAATAACTGAAATAATGACCTTAAAGAAAGCAAAGGTTTGTTTTTGCTTGCAATCTCAGAGGTTTCAGCTCATGGTCAGTTAGTCTCATTGCTTCTGGTCCTGTAGCAAAGTATTACAACCTGCAGGAGCCTGGGTTAGAGGGAGATGCTCACTTCATGACTTCCAGGAAGAAAAAGTAGCCTAAAGTGAGGGTCTGTGGTCCCATTATCCCCTTTGAGGACATTCTTCCATCTGACCACAGGACTTCCAACTTGGCCCGACCTGGTAATAGTTCCATGACCTCATGATAGTTCCACAGATTGCAGCCAAACCTTCAACATACTTCCTTTAGAGAACACTCCAGGTCCAAACTGCAGAAGTCTTATACTTAGATCTTAACATCTTCAGCTCATCAGAAATCATTACTTTTTCTTAGATCCTTAGACCACAGTAGAGATGTTGTCCAAGGCAAAGAGTCGGCAAAAACATGAGGTTGTCCTTATAATTTTACCTTCCCTAGGAATCTTTTTTTGTTTGCGATACCTATTATCCAAAGCTCCAAATATAATGATTCATATATTCTACCCAGATTTATGGTTGTTTTGGGTTGATTTTTAGTCAAGTTTAGTACTTCATTATAATTTTAGTATAGTTTTAAATCGAATTTCAATGCATTCACCAAGCTTATGAATAAGGTAGTTAGCCTTCTTTACAATCCAAACTGGAGTGGCCTTGGGCACCAGTGTAATAATTCTGTCTATTCAGTATTATTTGGGTTAGCCCAATAGTTTATCTATAAATAATCTTTTACCCATGTGTAATGAATGAAGCCTTCGAGCATTTTCTTCCCTTGATACAAAACTTCATGAAAACTCCCATTAGATTAATTTCTATAAAAGTTTCAATAAATATAGTGACAGACCTAACAATTTTAACACTGGTTAAAATTCAGCATAGTACATATTTTGTAAGTCACCAAGTGAGTTTTAGAGTAGTAGAGTTGCATAAGAGGATTTCTTACCCTTACAAAGGTCAGCTTCTTAATCTGTAAAGATTCTAGAGCTCTTTGTGAATTGTCAAATGCTGTCTGAGAACTGTTTAATAAGACAATTATTAAAATGTTTCCTATTTGGGGAAACATATTTGGCTTTTACCTGCTATCAAAATTTAATATATTGATATTAGTTAATACCACACAAAATCTGCTTCTGAGAAAATAAAATCCAGATCTGTCCCATTGAAATGCAAGAAAGGGGGTGTATGGCATCAAAAATACCAAAAGTGTTAGGAAATGTCATGAAATAAAAAGAGACATATCATATATTTAGGTTCTTAAAGTAGAAACAATGAGGATAAATTACAGTCAAGTAGCCCTAATTCTTAATAGCTCACCCCAGCTAATTATTCACCTTTTACCACCACCAAATGAACAACTGTAAGATGGTACTAATATATAAACTGTCATTGAATGTCAAGCAGAATGTCAAGCACTGATTGCACATGGGTCAGTACTATTTGTACTCCTTACACGGAAGAAATAAAAACTTAGAGAGTATGCTAGACTGACTTTAAGATGGCCCTCATATTCCATGGCATCCATGTACCATACAAACTCCTCCTCTTCAGTATACGTGAGACTGTGACTTGTTTTTAACCAAACAAATATGTCAAAGGTGATGAATCACTCCCACGATGACAATACATTACATCAGGCTCCATCTTACTAACAAACTCACTCTCTCTACCGGGGGCTTTCATGATCCAAGTTGCCATGAATACTGTAGCTGCAAAGAAATTAATTCTACCCCTGACTTGAGGGACCTTGTAAATGGATCTTCTTCCAGTCAATCCTTTCATGAAATCCCAAGCCTGACTTACACCACTTAGTTGCAAACTTGTGAGGCGGGGAGCAGAGGACCCAGTTAAAGCATGTTCCAACTCCTTGACCCACCTACTCTGCGGTAATTAATAATACTATGTTGTTTTAAGCTGCTGAATTTCTGGTAATTTTTATCAGCAACACATAACTAACACGAGAAGTAAATTAAGTTGTACAAGGTCACAGGGCTCAGGAACAGCAACAACAATAACCAAACCAGACTTATTTGAATTCAAATTGTTAACTCTTTACTAATATAATATATTAAATCCCACTCTGCCTTCTACTCTCCAGTGCTCAATCTCGCACCCATAAAAACTTAGTAATGCCATGATATCCCAAAGCAATCCTGAGTTTTAAGGCACTTTAAACCTTCCCTGTGAGATCTGCTTGTCTTTTTTGTGAAATGATGGCAAAATCTTTATGTATTAATAATAATAAGCAATACTTAAACCCATACTTAAGTGAGCTTACCACGCATGAGGAATTGTTCTTGGAAAGCTATGTGCATAATCTCATTTAAACCTTTGACCCTCCATTAAAATTATTCTTTGTTATAGAAAAATGCTGTAAGCTATAAGGATTATCAAAATTGCTAAAATCATATACCTACTATGTAACAAAGTGAAGATTTGAACCAAAGTTTGTTTTATTCTAACACATGAGGACAGAGATTCACGTCTAGTTTAGAAAACAGAAAAATAGTGTAACTGATGCAGGCTCCCACTGCTAGTCTTTAATGCAATATACATGTATTTCTCCAAGGCAGATGGATACTTTTAATTGATCACCACAAATACCACATACTGGACGTGGTGCCATATCAGTATGATTAATAATAATGAATCTCACATGTGCCCTGCCATTGTTTACTTATTTTCTTCTATGTTTCAGGCATAGCACAAATACTAGGACTTCAAGGGATAGGCCTTCAAGGAATTTACAGTTTACTGAAAGAGAAAGAAAAATGAATTAACTAATTCTAATCATGATCCAAGTGTTGAAATCTTCCTATATGTAGTCTTTCTTGTCAATTGGCAAGTGGCCAGAATTAGCCCTCCCCAAATATGTAAACTACAATTAAAAGAAAATCTGTTTAAGTGGTAACTTATTTTGAAAGGAAGATAATAGCATTGCAACTATAAAGTTATATTCCAGTTTTAATGAAGTGATTAAAAAGAACAATGTGCCCATTAGTAGGAATTTACGAGAGGCATACACATTTTGAAAAACTCACATGGTTTTGTTTTTAGAAAGTAAAGAAGAGCAATGTAAGAAAACATCCATGTCAGTGGGGTAAGCCTGATTAGCACAAATCAGAGCCACAGATTGTAATAAATATAGGCGTCGGCCCCTTTGGGACTTTGTGGTTCTTCCCAACATTTTTCCCATCCTATCCTCCTCATGTAGCAGCCTTTCTCTTTGTGTGGGCCTTAAATAATGGACTGTATTTCTAGACAGCCTGTTCTCCTTTGCCATAAAGATTCTCTAATCAGAAAACTGTTCAATGGATACAAATGAAACTCCCAAGAATATTAGGCAGCCATTTTTCCACCATGAAGAATCCATTATAGGATGAAGACATAATAAGGAGACAAAAGGCAATTGGTCCTCAATGACATTGCAGGGTCCCTAGATTAAGTCCACTTTATTTCTGTTCTTTCCCTTATGTAAATCAACCATTTCCCTCTTTAAGCCAACATAAATTGATTTTTCCCTTATAGGTAACTAACATGGCTGAGTGTTATAAAGCCCTAAATCATCTATTTAAAAATAATCAGTTTTTCTGATGTCTTCATCAGATCAATTACATAGTAATGATTCAGTGAGAGCAGGTACAAAAGTTGACATCTGAGCCGATCAGTGCCGGAGCCAGCCTTTGAGAGCAGCCCCATGATCCTCACTTGCTAGCACAAGTTTCCTTATGTGGTCTCTTCAAACACTGAATAGGACTGGGGGTGGCCAGCTGCACAACTGACCGTGTGTAATTCCCAAGATTAAATCACAAAAAACCCTAACGCTTTACTGGATGTCCTTGGATCTCTCCCTCTGCTTAAACATCTCGGTGGCCTGTCTTATGGGGAGAACGAGTGGGGCATGCAACCAGCAACCAACGTCCAGTGTCGACTTGCAAGTCATGTGAGGCAGCCACCCTAGAAGCAAATTCTCTAGTCTCAGATGCCAAGCGCAGCTTTACTTAGAGCAACTTCCTGAGAAACTGCACTCAAAACCAATAAGCCATCCTCAAATCCCTGGGCCACAGACCTAAAAAACAAGTACAGTTGTTTAAAACTACTAATTTTCTGCTATAAATCAATCAACAATTAATTCAATTATCAGGTGTTTTATAAACATAGTTTTTAGAAAGAAGGATATAAAATAATCAAATAGTATCTTCCTGGTTACAAAGACTTTACAATATTATGGAAGAGATATGAGTACCACAAATGAAGCATATTCCCTTGTGTACCCTTGATGCTCAAGAACACACTGTTAAGGGACTAGTACATTATAACCTATTATGAAAAGATACGTTGTGTAGCTCTAAAAAGCTATGAAGTCGTCTGTTTACCGCTTTCTGTAACCCAAACTGTGCATAATGCATGTAGGAGAAATGAATAAAAATATTAGTTTAAAATATGTTTAAAGTTATGATTATATTTTAAGGTCTAATTCTTGTTTCAAATCCTATATCAGAATTTGCAAATTTCCTCTTATTTGACAAACGGAGTATTTCTGGCTCATTAATCAGCAGTTTATACTGTATTTTAGGGTTGTAGAGACACTCCTATGAGTGGTTTGTGAGGTGCCATAAAGGAGGAAAGCTGATATAGTAATGAATTAGCAGCTAATAATTTTGTGTAATTAACATTTGAAATGGAAAATTATTGCTTGATAATCCTCAGGAATATCTAAATATTAGGAAACCAAAGTGTATCTTGTCTACAAGACAGAAGACTGGAGCAACAGTAGGGCCAATGAGTTTTGTCAAAGAGTCACATAAATACAGAGTAGCTACGTGGAGCATAATGAGATAGTAACTGAGGACACATTTAATATAAAACAGAATAAAATTGATAAGTATGTCTGCTGGTTCTACAGAATAATTACTCTAATATGTGAAAAATAAACTTCCATAATATAGTCAGTAATTCGCCAGAGGACCAGGAACATCTAATGCCAATGATTTCATTAAGCTATTAGATTGCCTTTGATTAAAATTAACAATTGGTGTTACACCAGCTGACAGAGGAAGCTTTTCATGAGAGCAGCTAGTTAAAAATACCGCAGTGTTGTCTTTCTTATCACCACTTCCATATGAAACTCATAAGAATAGCGCTTCCCCAGTCCAACAGCTGGAAAACCTCACTTCTGAGATAAGAGAGGTTGTGTTCATCATGACATAAAGTGCAATATTATGAAGGAATTTGTAGAAATAATAGGATCTACATGGAAACACTGAGGACAATTTAACAAATGTGTCCAGACACTGACTTATGTTTTAAGCTGCTCTTCGAAACCGGGCACTGCGTTTACGACTGCTATCTAACTTGTGCTTGGCTTTCAGCTTTGGATAATCACGTGGAGCTATTCTTTCTTTCTCTCCTTTTCCAGCAACAAATACAACATTTAACAATCAAAACTCTAAGAAAAGAATTGACTAAAGTCAGGTTTGCTAAATCTAATAATAATTCTCTTCTTTTCATTCTTTCTTTTTCTTTCTCTTCAAGTTTCTTGTTAGCAGAAATAGAAATAATAATCTGATAGGCACCATAGAAGAGTTATAAGCAATTCACCTATATTGACTCACTTTAGTGCCACAACAATCCTGAGAAATAATTTACTATGACTGTCCCCATTTTACGGATCAGATCACTAAGCCACAGGGAAACTAAATGACAACGACTTGCAGAAGATCATACAACTAATAAGCCTGCCCATCTCTCCACATTTTATACACATAGTGCACAATTTATTAGAATTTTTCCACTTTTAATGTGGAATCAAGGGATCTAAACTATGAAAAAAGCCACCTTACCATTTTGAGTTAGCTTCTGGGATTGTTTTTGCCATTGTTGTTGCTGTTGTTTTGTTTTTCTCATCTTTTAAAAATGGCTCCAACTTAATCACCTCATCAGCTAGAGCAAAGATGTATTCTTGTAAACGTGTGTTCAAATCCAACATTTGCACATTGTATGGTGTTTTAAATGAACTAAGAGAAATCTTGTTTTACTTTCAACATAAATTTTAAAACTTCAAACTTCCATAACTAGGGCTTATTTAAAGTATGTTACCTTGTCTGTGATTTGTTTTACTCTTCTGGTGTATAAAATAAAGAAAGAAAGAAAGCAAACAAGAATCTTAAGAATGTCAAATTTTAAGAAAATATTTTTTAAAACTATTACTTAATCTTCTGACCCTTGCATAAATAATAATTATTATAATTAGCTCCTGATTATAGGGAACTTTGTGGCTTATAAATCTGTCTCAAATCCAGTTGTCATTTGATGCTTAAAATGATTCTGTGATGAAGAAAATTCAAGTATAATCATGCCAACTTTGCATATGGAAAATTATTTGCCCATTGGCCTTTTTTTCAAAATATCTTGTTATTAATAAATGTGTGTGGTACGTGATTACATATTACACTCAACATGGGGAGTGGGTGCATGTATATAACACATTTTAATTCTTTTTATTTCCACTTCTCCTCCCATCCTTCCCCCTTCCCTCCATCTCTTGGTCCCCTTCCCATTTGAAAATATCTATCTCCCTGTTTCCTATTAATTATCTTTTATTTTGCTGTTTATATCAGTTCTTGAAAGAGAGGACTAGATTAGTTCATACAATATCCCTGATCTTAATATGTTACAGGAATTATAGAAAGTACTCAGTAAGTAACTGTTACATAAGTAAATTAATTAGTCAACTAATAAGTTAAAGCATAAATGAGAGGTCAAGATTTTGGTCTCTGACCTCAATGCCAAAGGATTAAGCCCAGCTTTGCGGCTTAAAAATGTTCCTATACTCAAGGTTTGTTCTTGTTTTTTTTTTTTTTTAATGTCTCTGAGCTTTGGTTTCTTCATATGAACATGAGGATAATAATAGAGTCCACCTTGCTATGAAAAGCTGCAAATGGAAAGAGCTAACATGTGTAAAACACACAAAACAGAGCCTAACCCATTAATGCTCAATAAACATTTGGTGAATGAATGGAAAATATCAAAATTGTTACAAGAGTTGAGCTAAGGCTCAGAACAGGTCCTGTTTCCACAGTCAGGCTCCTTCTGTAAAGTTTACCTGGGAGTCTTCTGCCTCCTGTGACAGCCACACAGCCTGCAGAGGATGGGCAGACCCAGACCCTGGACAGAGCGCTGGGAGAACTCCGCGCTGCCTGGTCAGGGGTCTCATCCCGTGTTTGAGGCGCCTTTCGTGGATGATATCATTAAGCCTCTTTGGAGCTACCTTTACATTGTTGGCACCACCTAACCTGGATCGAAGGATCCAGGTTAAATTTAAATGCCTTACTTTGATTACTCTAAACTGTATCCTTAGCAAACTGCAAGTTCCTTGAAGGCAAGGATTATGTCAGTCTTGTTCCCCAGAACTTCACACATTTTCTGACCCTTAGTGAATAACCTATAAATATTTGTCCAGTGAGTAACGCCTTCCGGACACCTAGGTACCCAAGGAGCAATTTCTAAAATACTCTATTTAAAATTGTAAATTCTTCCAAAAGCTGTAATAAAAATATCTCACTTTCTCAAATATATTGTGTTTCAAAATTTTACATATTGAATATCACCAATACAATGAATACACCAATACGATGCATCATACAGCACTTTACTCAAGTCAGTATACCTTATGCCATTTTTGCATTCATTTATTCACTCATTTAACTGCATGAATAATTGATGAAGCACCCCTTTCACTGTAGGAACCATCTAGGTACTTGAGATGTATGAGTGGATAAATTGGGCAAAGATTTCTGCCTTCAGAGAGCTTACAGTCTAATGCAGAGGTGGAGAATAAAAAATAAGTAATGTGGTTTGTTCTAATAAAACTCAAAGGCCTGAGGTAGTGTGTGTAGAGTGGTTAGTGCAGGCCTCCTTGGGAAGGTGACATAGAGCAGAAGCTTGGAGCTAGCAAGAGAGTGGCCAGGTGGACATCTGGGGGAAGATAATCGAATGACCACCTGGGCAGAAATGATAACTAAACCACATCTCACCACATAAACAATTTTTGGATGGAGTAAAGGCCTAAATATAAAATGTAAACTAAATATTTTTTTCAGAATACAGAAGCATAAATTTATGATATTGGGTCAATATGTTTAGAGGACCTACGAGCTATAACTATAAATGAGCTATTAGCAAATTGACTATATTTTGTTTACCAAAATTGCCATTCAGAAAAGAAAAAACAAGGATAAACTGAAATAAGATATTTTCATCATATGTAAGTGTCATTGTATATCCAGAATATATAAAGAATTTCCATGAATCAATAAGAAATGAAAACAACCAAATTTAAAAGAAAAATATCATGGGCAAAAGTCTTGAGCAGATACTTCAACAAAGAGGATATCCAAATAATGAGTTGCCATATGAAAAGGTGCTCATCCTCATTAGTCTCACTGCATCAGAAGGTAGGCTACAAGAGCCAAGTAATTTTCTCTCTTCTACATGACTCTATTCCCAGTACCCAATATACTGCTGGTGATGTAGGAGATTCTCAAGAAATAATGACTGATTAAATGGATGAGAACAGCAGTTACAAATTATTAATGTTTCGCTATCAAACCAAAAACAAAATAAATCCACCACTTTCAAATATCTGATTTATTTCCAGAAAAGGTCTTTAGAGAATGCAAGGACATTTAGTTTAAAAACAAACAAACAAACAAACAAACCCAGCAACTGTTTGTTTTACAGAGACAACCTGCTCGATACTGTTCAACCAAAACAAAATAGTCAAGTAAATTCGATGAGAAGATCGAACTGATTTCAGCTGTCACCCATAAACACTGATTGGTGAATTATGTGTTCAAAAATAACTATCTCATTTAGCTAATATGAAGGGTTTTATAATAAATATTAATAAACTTGCAAAGTAAAATTATACCAACAACCTCCAAATTTCAATTTGAAGTTACCATGTAACAATTTAGTTCTAAAATCCTTCTGTTCATGTAAATTTTAAACTCACTACTTTGGGTAACTATTACAAACACAAACTCCCCAAATATAATAGTGACAAGAAACGGGGGAAAATAACAAAAAATTGGTTGATAGAAACAAAATTGAAAATATTTTGACAGCCTGGAACACTGTATTAAATCTAGTAAGTTAAAATTCAACGGGAAAAAAGTGTGACATTACTATTTGGTTCCCCCAATAAACAACTATACAAGTAGGAACCTGGGGACAACTTGGCCTAGCAGAGCACAAGTGAAAATAACAGTTATTTTAGCTCGGAATAGGCTCATGAGTAGCTGTGACGAGATGGAACTGCCCCCAAAAGAGCTAGTGTGATTTTAAACTGTATTAATAAAAATAGATCTTGAGCAAACGAGGTAGCAATACTCTTCGTTCTGTGCTAGTCAGAACTCACCTAGTGTACTCATTCAATTTTAAGTACCACAATTTAAAGCCAATTAGTACATTTTCAGAAGACATTTTATAAATAGTGAAGGAATTCCAATGACTTAAATGAAATTATTTTTCTGTTTAAAAAAAGATGTAGTTATTTACTCAGGAGAAGAAAAACTGAGGAAAGAAAACAAACTGCCTCCAACAGTTTAGCATTAATATGGAAAAGGACTATTCTCAAAGTCTATTATGGCTGCAAAAAGTAGCTTTGGAACAATGAGTAAAACAGAGGAAAACAGATGTTAGCTTGATGCAATAGGATACTAGATGGGGACTCAAACACAACATTTTTTGAAATTGGAAAACTGTGATTTGTGAGTTGGCCAGCAACTTCTGCCTTCCGTGTTAGAAAATGGGGTTTGTCATTGGAACAGAGCCACCCTTTGTTCATGGGAGGCTCCCTCTGGTGAATTCCTTTAGCCGTGAAGTGCAAGACATGAATCTGATGATTGTTCCCAAGGGAAGCCACGTCAGTTGAAATATTTCAGAACCCCTGGACCAGTAGATGCTCTGCTTACAACTAAAAAGTGTTTGATCGCTGGGTTTATACATTCCTGCTCAATTTGCACACAAAAGAGTTGGAGATTATTGAACAGAGATGAAATATGGAATTTTCAATCAAGGAACTGGACTCATCGCATGATGTCTGTGTCTCTACCCATTTGGTGACTTTCTTTGAGCAACTATGTCAGACTTGGAGTGGGGAAGAATTTCTTCCCACAGAGGTCAGATTCCTAGCTGTGACTTTTTAAAGTCTTGATTCTTTTCCCACCTCCTCAAGGAGGCCCAGTCAGAACTCACGGCTGAGTACTGCCCCCTCCTCTCACCCCTCACACACTCAGATCCCATCATCACACAGAATACTGGCATTTTGTTCTCTAGCCCCTCTCTTTGCTTCGTCTCCACAGTATTTCTCATTTTCTTATTCTTACTAGGAATATATAGTCTCCTGATTTACATACTTAGAGCTTACATTCTCCAAACAGATTTTTACCTATTTTATTTTCTGCTAAATCCCCAGCACACAGAATGCCTAGCAGTAAGAGGCAAACAATAAATGTTGGTGAGTGTGTGAATAAGAAACTCTGCTACTTATTGGAAGGTGCAATTAGTTGTGCTAAATTGGGTACTGAGAGAAATTCCAAACCGACTGGGTATCAGGCTCAGGCTGACTCTGCGTAACAACCAGTCTACATACTGCCCTACCAGGGCACAATTTGAGCAGAAGGTCCCGCTCCCTGACAATGGTTGCAGAGACATGCACTTATACCAGGCTGAGAGAAAACAGCATCATTAGAACTTTAGCTTCGTGCTTAGGAAAAAGGGGCCGAAAAACGAAGGATAGTCACAGATTGGGCAGTACTACTATCATCCTCTGATATATTTTATCTGTATGCTGTCTGACATCCAGCAGGATGATAGTAAAAAGCTTCGGAATTTTTCGGTGGGTCCTGGTTGCTCTGGGAGAACTTTGGGCCCTCTCAAGATGATTTCTGTTACATTGAGATGGTCCTGTGAGAATCCATAAAAGAAACGTTGACCGATATTAGGGCTTAAAACTGAAAAGGTTGAGTTTATAGGGTGGATAAAGGTGGCTCACTGGAGAATGTGAAACTGACCCAAAGAAACAAAAATGCATTTTTACAGTAAATAGCACCACCTTGGAAAACTCCTAGCCAAGATGGGCAAGAAGTTACATGATTTATATTGATAACGAGGTGGCAAATCCCCAAGATTGAGGCGGACTCTTTAAAAAAGTCCTGATGCTGTATAAATTAAATCCAAATCAGCCATGGAGTGGAAATTTCAGGATTCCAGTCAGGAAACAATGTGGCTGTGACTAAGGCTATCAGCAATGTGGCCACAAAGCTGAAGAGGATGATGTCGGTAAGGGTGACATTGTCCCTTGATGAGAAGGACTCTGTGAGCTGCAAACACCGAAAGTTTGTGTGGCCAAACCAGGAGCTCCTGCTGTGCCATTCATGACTCAAAGCCTAGAGCCACGGCTGGAGCATTTATTTAGATTAAATGGCTGCTCAGGGCCATCTTCCACAGGCATCTCTGACCACGATCTGCTACCATACCTCTTAACCTCTCTGAGGAGCCTGTCGCCCACAGATGTGCCTGGTTCCCGTGCTCCTACTCAAAACACCTGTCAGTATCACCAAATGTCTTCGCCACCTCCGTTTCCACAGCTGCCACATTACTCCAGTGCTCGTGTCACGGGGTGCATGAATTCCACCGGCTTGTGGTGTGTACAAACCAGACAAGTTAGATCAATCGTTCTCAGGCAATCTTTCCATGACACAGAACTACACTTGATTATTCAAACTAAACTGGAAAGGTAATGACTACTAGTCACATTTAACCCAAGTCTCCCGACTGACATGAATCCCTCTTGTAGGGGAGAGAAATGTTCACTCTCCAGGGACTCTGTGTACGTCCCTCTAGTATGCTTCTCATACGGAAGTCAGGCATTGTTTTGCCTCCCACCCCAAACCATGGTAACTTACAGCACAGCAGGATGAGGCTGTCGGCATGGAAAATTCTGGATGGGGGCAGCTTTGTAGTATGTATGAGGCAGAAATGGGAGAAAGAGGTGGAGGCAGTGAGGTGCTAACTTTTAGTAAGTAGACCATCTTTAAATAGATGATCTTGCTATAAAAAGAATGTAACCTCATTTTGTAGTGATATTGTACAGCTGGGAAAATAACATATTACCTAGAGAAGAACAGCTAGAATGCTTCAAATTTACAGAATACAGTAAATTTGCTGATTGTGGGTGTTCTGTAACTAGAGTCATTCAAGTATGGGATACATGGTTATTTAGTAAAAGTATTTTAGAAGAACTTCAAGTGTTGGCTACATGGCTGGACTACATCCTATCATACTTACTTTCTGTCATTTTTGATTTGCAGAAGAAATTCTCCAGAATAAAAAAAGCAAAAATCTTAAACAGTGAAGGTTCAAAACTCCTGAACATGTTGTTGATATAAATAATCCCTCTACATTCTTGCTTCTTCCTCACTCACCCTAGATTCCATGAGCAATAAGACATTTTGGAAATCAACTAGCCATGCATGTGTTTTATGGATAAAGAAAATGATACTAAGAGTAATTATGTAGCTCTTTCAAATTTTTATGGATTTATGACACAATAAAATTAGAAATTGAGCACCCTGACTCTCAACAAGCCTTTCTCATCTAGGGTTCCCTGTCTAAACCACTGAATTCAGAACAATAATTGGAGTACTTTTTCAGTTCTTCCTCAGACAGGGCACAGCACCGTTTTAGACACAGAGGAGAGAGAGGGTGAACTCAGAGACAGCCGGCTGGACACCTGGGTACCTAAGCCTTCGATGTGACTCTCTTCCAGGTCTGGAGTTGAGACAGGCCATCCTGGGAACCCTGCATTTCCCACCCCACTGATGTCTCGAGGTGTGTCAAGGCCAAGTTTGTTTTCCCTTCTGAATTTTCAGATGATCCACAGAACACAGTGAGGCAGGGAGAGAAATACACGGTATATTTATACCTTTTGGTGGCTTGGTAACAATGAAATAAAACCCACCTAGAGAATATGCTGCCAACTCGGTTGGCACTCTAGACTTTGCTGTAAATAAGCAACAGTACGTCACTGGGCCACAGGCTGGTCGAGAAAATCACCAACATTTTTATCCTTGTTGAGCAACGTGCCCAGTTGAGCCATTGTGAGGTTGAGTGTTGATTAAGTCCTAATTCTTTGCAAAGAGGCATATTCAACGAGTCATTTGGGGGAAATGGGAAGGTTGGGGGCAAAGCACAATCTGTCCTTTTCTCTGTTCTCTTTGTTTCTAAATTAAAATAGTCTGCTAAAGTGTACGAGTGTGTGAATTATTATTTTCCTAACATTAAATGTTTGATTTAAAGCATACTCCCTTTGAAGGAAGGTATAATTTGGGAATTATTTGAAATCTCAAAGTGGTTGGAAACTGGGTTTAGCCAGATTTCCAGCTGTAAGCAAAAGTCAGCCTCTGATAAGAAGCTGTTGTACTTTATTGATGCAAAAGAGGTAAGGACCCCCTTGGGGGTCGCTCTGTTCAAGAGCATCCTAGTTGTTATTTGCAAACTGCAATGTATAATTCTGAACATTTTCAGATACATTTACCCAACACAACCCAGTTCTCCTCCTTGAAGACAGCTTCCAAGTAAGAGGGCAAAGTTTTAACGACATATTAGGTGTAACATAGGTTTTGTGGGGCAGGGAAGCTTCCCTCCATTACCTATTCATATGCAATATTGAATTATGAAATAAAGCACAGAACCAAAATAGACAGACTTTCCAACAGAGAGACATGCAGCCACATTTCAAAGTCAATTTCATATATGGGATCCTGCGCTGAAGCTGAATCGTTTAGCTATTTAGGAATGTATTTTGCAGCTAACTCATCCTGGCAGGCCCAACGGGATGCAGTTCCTCTTAAAATAAATATGGAGTCATCAAACAGGCATCTCTGTGACAATTAACTGCTGGGCTTGAAGAAACTTTTGCTTGGCTTTTTAAAGCAGCCAGAACAAAAACAGAGACTTTTAGTTCTCTCTTCTAGGTCTTTTAGTTGACAAAAAGAGAGATTGCATGAGTTACAAGTAGAATCTACACATGAGAACAATCTTTTGCAAAACTCTATCTTGAATAAATGCACTATAATAGTCCCCTTTTTTTCTCAGCACTATTAAGAAATAAAGGATTCCATGTACGCAAATCTCCCAGGTTACTAACTTGAAACTTAGTACTTATTCATTGGTGAGAGAGAGGGAGAGAGAGAGAGGAGAGAGAGAGAGAGAATTGGAGAGTAACATGCCTAAATATATTAGCACAGCCAGAGTCCAGTTTCTTTAGAGGCTCACATGTTGTAATTTAATTTTATAACTTCTTTTAGTTGACTTGAAATCATCCATTCGGAAAACTCTTGCAATAGTTCCAAGGAGGGAGTGCAAATCTGGACCGGGGTAGTGGGAGAGATAGAGAGAATGGGACAGATTTGAGATATATTTTAGAGGGAAAATTAACCAAATCTAGTGACTGATTGAATGTGGCATTTAGATGAAGAGTGAAGAAAAATACCATTCCTATTTTCTGGCACGAATAGCTGGGAAGATAGCAAAGCTATGCATGATGGTATTATACACAGAAGGAGGAACAGGTTGTAGAGGAAAATAATGAACTATTTGATCAAATCCATAATCTAGAACTTAATAGAACTCATAAATAAAAGGGAAAGACTGGAGCCAGGGAAATAATACCCATAAAACTCAGACCTGAGCTGCACACCAACCCAGGCTAGGCCCACTTTTAGACATAGACTTTTGATTGCTTCTTAATTGTAAGGCATGAGCTTGTCTGTTTACATGGTTTTAGATGGTTAGAAACAGTATATGGGAGGGGAGAAGGTTGCAAGAAGCAGCAGCTTAAAATCTGAATGGTAAACTGATACATTACAGTATGAAAATAGGGGTGATGTTCAGTGCCATGTATTGGGTGAGGATTACATGAGCGGTTATTCATAAGGCCGACAGGCCATCATTTCTTTCAGTACTTAAAACAAAGCTATGAGGTCAGTATGATTACTAGCACCTAACAGATGAGCCAACAATACTCAGAGAGCTTCCTCCACATACTGAAAGTCACATGGGGTAAGTTGCTATTTTGATCCATTCATGCCTCACTTGAAACACTGGTTCTCTTTTTCTAAGCCCCACACCAAGGACATTGCATGGAATTTAAAGATGGCGGAGCTCTCTGCTCTGTTGAAAGTAAAACTTCTTTTGAACAGTTAGAGTTGTACATTTAAAATACTTGACATCATGGGGGGCAAGCTCCCCAACACTCGAATTGGCCTAGGAAAAGCAACTGCACCTGCCCACTACATTTTAAAATGGTATTTCTTTTTTTCGATCTTCCCTTTTTATTAGTACATGTTTACGGCATATAATGATTGCATTCTTATGGTGGGTTGATACATGTATATAACACATGTTAATTCTTTTTCATGATCTTACTCTCTCCTCCATCCCCCTCACTCCATCTCTAGGTCCCTTTCCCTTTTGCAAAACACTTATCCTTATTTCCTATTATCTGCCTTTTATTTATTTCACTTAACATTATGGACTGGAGGTGCCTCCATTCAAATGTGGTGTTTATACACAAGGGACTACTACTCTGCCATAATGAAGAATAAACTTAAAATAGCATTTCAGTATTAGGTAGGAGAAGGAAACAACTAAGTTCTTTTCATGAGCAACATTATCTGAGTTTAAAATTCAGGTTCAAAATAAATTATAGATAGAAATGAGTACTTAGGGTTAACCCTATCCTGAAGTAATATTTAAATCTTAACATTTTTAAGTTTTGTGCCAACATCTCATCAACAGACCCCATTCATTCCAATAGGCTAAATGATCTATTCCTTAAGTCCTGTGACTAGGTGGCCTTGCATGGCTTTGCCTCCCCTCATTTCTTCATTCATTCCTTTTGATTCTGTCTACATTGAAATGCAAATCACTGGAGTCATTTCTTCTTCGGTTGACTAAGGAATTTACCCATTTTCCCTGCAAGGCCACTGTTGAACCCAACACAAGTGCCAGGAATGAGGATCCTAAAGACCTGGAGAGTTTTTTTCCTACTTGGGAACCATCATATTCTCTTAGGTGGAATGTTTAGCACGTCAACGAGTAGTTCCTTTCAGAGGTAGAGAAACAAGGACAAATCATCTTCGATTGGAAGAGATGGGAAAATGCGTTTCTTTTGGGTCTGTATTTCCCAGGTCCTATGCCCCCATTCAAGAAGGCAATAGGCATCGAGCAGCAGAGAGGTTCAGGGCAAGACTTTGTAGCCTTTTGTAGTCAAAGTTTAAATTCATGAGGAATTAGGGTCTGAAATAAGAAGGATATTCAAAAACTAAAAAGGATTTCCTTGACTGCGAGAAATGTGGTAGAAAAAACATTTCATGCTTTGGCCTGATAAGTGTATGTGTGCCCTGTTTCCACGTAACACCCAATGATGGGGCAAAAACATCAGTCTAGGTCCACATTCGTGTCCCAGGGAGACTAAGTGCCGGGGCCCAAGGCTCACTGTCTCACAAACATTTCTTAAATGCACCATGATCCATGGGGATGAGACCATGCACTTCTCAGCAGAGCCAGGTACAGAGCCATGACCCCAGGGCTTTGGCATGGTCACAGACAAGTGGAAAGAAGAATATACAGTTCAGTTTTCTGTGATCTAAAAATACTGGGGGCTCAAGATCAGAAATTTAGGTGATACAGTGCCAAAGGAAATGAAAAAAAAAATCTTGGTTCCTCAATCAAGAATGGAGATGGAGACTTGCACTAATAAGTCTGAAGCCTTAAGGGACATCAAAGAAGATATACAGAGGAGGGTCAGTGGAATAGCAAATTCTGGTAAGAAAATCCCAAAGGCAAAAGTCCCTGAAAGGCTATGACATTATGGAGACAAATCCTAGACATTGAATGATCCTGGTTTGAAAAGGAGCGGGGCATGGATGACCACTCAAAAAGAGGGCATCCTCCATCTCGTATAATGACTTTGCATATTTCCTGAACAGCTGACTTCCTCATAGAATTCAAATTCTTACATATTTTCATAGCAAATCCTCATTTTACCTTCTCCCACAAGGCCTAGCAGAGTATAATTTAGTGTGACACTTTCATGTCCAAACTACTTTTATTCCTCAGAGTGAACAGAGTCTGAACATCAAAATGAAATTTCAAATAAGAAAGGCTACATGAGGTTTTTTTTTTTTTTTTCCTCCCTCTTTCTTACCTAAAACTTCAAACTTTTGCTAGAAATTCTGTGGCACTGTGAAAGATACTTTAGCAGAAATACTATAGTTCCCTCTAGGGGTAAAAGAACTTCACCCATGAAATAAAGTCCAACCATTTACCTCTGATTTAAGATACCCAGATCTCAGGTTTTCTCGTCGCATGGTTGGAACCTCTACTGTGTTTCTTTCCTTCCCTATATTCTGTTGTGGTACTCGGTCTCCAAACGTGTCTGCTACCAATCACCCTCCTCCTCGTATACAGATGCTGATCCTCTCATGGGAAGGGTCATTATTCTGGTTGGATCTGGGCTGGCCTTGTAATTAATGGAATGTGCAGAAGTGACATACTTCCAGTTTCAGATGTCACTTTAAAGTCCTCCAGCAGATTCTCCTTCACATTTGCAAGGGAAGTCAGATTATATGCTAAAAAGGAAGCAGAAGCTAGACTATTAAATGCACAATGTGCAGAGAGGAATAGAAGATAGAAGGGAAGGCAAGGGGGGAAGGAGCAAGAGAGGCTACAGGAAGGAGCTTTGAGATGGCGAAAGTTGGCGTAGAAGAACAGTCCTGCTGAACCTCCTCTGAATTCCTGGCCCTGAGAAACAGGAAGTCATTACTGATTTAAGTTACAATAGATAACTGGAAAACAAGTCTAGAGCTCATTATAAATAATTTCAACATTCTTTCACCGTAATTTCAACTCTCATGAAAGATCTCAGTAAGTGTAAATGATAATATTTATAATGACTTTCTCAACTCTTCTGGAGAAAACTACACAAATACATTTACATGTTCTCAAGCCCCAGCTGAGCTTCAACTCATTTCAATAATTCTTCTATACATCCCTGGATTGCTCTTGATTTCACGGTAGCCATGGAACTTTTTACTCTTTTTCCTCTGCCCTCCTTCTTTTCCCACCTCCCTCAAACAATGAGACTTTACTTTCTGATCTAAGCAACGAATAGATGTGGAGATTATCTGAATCTTCCCAGTTTTCCTGTATCGTTGGCCTTGTGTTTCCAGAAGCTAACTATTTAGTTAGTACAGGAGAGAGCAGTGGTGTGTACTCTTCACCCCCTTTCTCTTTCAGATCTGTCTGCACAGAGAGTATGCATTAGCTTCACTACAGGTGTTCTTGGCCCTGTAGTAAGGGGTTCATTCTTTGTGGGAAGGCTGGAAGATGTCTGTCTGTTCCATACGAGTGTCTAATTCAGAGCTACAGGACTGGCAAGTTTGTTTGCTCAGACCTCACAACTGATGATTCTCCAGTCATCCTATTAATGATAATAAAGCTATCGTTTTCAGCTTCACCTTTCTCCTCCTTTGCCATATTCTTTTTGTTCTGAAATCAGAGGAAAGGCAAAGAAGTTACGTACTGATTTGTTAATACCTGCAATGCATACATACATCCTGGTATTTATTTGCAAACAGTCCTATCTTGCCCTCTCGGTTCAAAGAGCAAGTATTGGTTTTATCCTCTGGGATTAAACCCACTACCTATAATCTACACTCCAATCCCCATCTTTCCCTTGTCCTCTGAAAAATCTATCCTCTCTCTTCTGCAGGGTTTTGTTTGTTTAGGTTTGGTTTGGTTTGGGCTTTTTTGTTTTTGTTTTTGTTTTTGTTTTTCTGGTGCTGGGGATTGATTCAGGGCCTTGCGCTTGCTAGGCAAGCACTGTACCACTGAGCTAAATCCCCAGCCCCACTTCTGCAGTTTTAATTCTTCCTTTATACTGAATCTATCTGCCCAACAAGTGTCTCTTTTATGAGAAATAATGCTTTCATCTTATGTCCAATCTCAATCACTGCTATATTTTTATTTTGTTTCTCACTTAGTTTCAGGAAGACTCATCTGTGCTACAATCTTCTATCACCACATTTCTTGGACTTCTCAGTATTCTGTAGCGTGTCTTCCATCCCCACTGCTCCTCTTCAGTTTTTCTTAGTATATTGGGCAAATATTTGAACTCTCCATTCCACGTCCTCCATGACCTCTTCACCATACCTAGTCATGGTGGACATTCTTTCCTTCCCTGACTTCCATACACCACTACTTCCTGTCCTCCTTCTAAACCTTATTCCATTTATTCCATATCCCAGTCTTTAGCAGTATTTTTTCTGCCTGGTTGTTAAATAGTAATACTTTCCCCAAAGCATCAGCATTGACTCTCTTATGACTGCAGATTCTGACTAGACTACAACATTAATAAACTAGTAGTTGTTTAATTATCATTTAACTATTACTGCCTAAATCTTTATCCCTGATCTCATAAACCTCTATTCTAAGTTTCATTCATTTAATTCAATTATTATAAATTACCTCGTAACTTCTCTTTAGAGTTTTCTGACACCACAAACTCAACCTTTCTTTGTCAAACATCATTTCCTCAAGCCTTCTCATTCTTAAATTTCAGTTTACAGCAGTTAACACTACAATGCAACTGGCCCTTCAGACTGACTTTTCTCAGGCACTGTTTCAGGCTCATGGAATAAATCGTTAAGCAAAGATCTCATTCTAATGGAGCTTACATTCTAGTAGATGACAGACAATAAACAATAGACAGAATAAATAACTAAGCTGTATAATATGTTAGAGAGAGCAGGGCAAAGAAAATTAATAATCCTAGAGTCAAGGGAAGAAAAGAGAGGCGATTTAAGTTTTACCCAGCAGAGTCATCAGTGGTCACTGAGAAGGTGAGATTTGAGCAAAGAAATGAAGGAGGCGAAGATCAGTCATTCGAAAATCCGAGTTGGTCTGCCTCAGTCTGAGACAGCAGGGAAGATAAGATCAGCAGCCGAACAGAGGGCTGGACAGTGCAGGGTGCTCTAGACCTTGGCATGGGCTTTGGCTCTGACTTGGATGAAATGGCAACCCAGGGTGTGAGGGTGAGCGGAGGAGGAGACTGACCTGACCTGTGTTATAAAAAGATCTCTCTGCTTACCGTGCTGCAAAAAGACAGTCAATGCAACGGCAGAATCAGCCAAACCATCTGAAGGCTCTTGCCACAACCCAAATAGGAGGAATTTAAAAACAGGATGAAGAAAGAAAGAGAGACAGTAAGGACACACTGTAGGAGCGGAGGCATGAAGGAGAAAGCAAAAACAGGGTGTAAAGAGGAGACATGATGGAATGAACAGGAAAGAAGAGCGAACTCCCTGTTCAGACTGTGAACCACTTGCCAACCCATCTGTGCGGAATTCTGTCAGCAGCGTGCCTACTCTTCCTTTTCTGGGGTTAGTGGCCACTAACCTCGCTCCCTTTTGATTAATCTGAGAGGAACCTGAGCTACACACTCGAAGGTCTGTCTGCTTTCTGAACAACAAAACCAGCCCCTGGGACGAGAGCCGAAAAGAAATTAGGATAAAGCTAATGGAAATCGGGCAACTGGATTAAATAGAGCCCTCTGTCCTACTTCTTTCTTCGATTTCTCTTTTCCTTATTTTCTTGTGAATCTGTGTTTGGGGAGAAGTTTTATCTGTTTTTGCTTCAATAAAATGTTTGTGTTCTCTTAGCTTAGGAGGATGCTGAGAAACGGAATGATTCACCAGTGACTCAAGGTGAGAAGGAAGCAGTGGAGAAGACAAATATCATTCAGGATGCCGGTCAGTTTTCTGCCTGGAAGAAAACATTGTAATCAAAACTATATTTGTAATTATTAGAAATAACTATGTTTAAAATTGCAAATTGTTCTATATTAGCAAGAGCTATTTCCCCTGTAAACTTCTTGCATCACACAGCCTTGGTCTCTAGCTGTGGAAGAGGAAAATACCCATTTTCTTTAGGGGCTTGCCTGTTCCCCGTGCTTCTCCCCAGCAAACCTTGCACTGCAATGTTGTTTTGCTTAGACAAAGCTTGCCAGGATATTTAATAATCATCCTTCCTGTGTTGGAAGTTGTTATATTGATCATTTTGAAAGATAATATTTACTTTTTGGTCTGCACCCATTTGTTCAGCTCATTCCTAATGCAGTCACAGCTACTATTCGAGCTAATTCTTGAAAATGAAGCAATCCCAGGCTTTGGCTCCCATCTATAGGTTTTCCTTCACTTTTACAAATAATGATTTATGCAAAGTTACCAAGACAGCTATTGCTTCAATGCTAGGTTTATTATCTCCAAGATGAACAGACAAATCATTAAGTGCTCATGGGAGGATTAGTGTACAGAAAGATCACCACATTGTGATTTTCTGGTTACATGGTTCAATACAATGATGGCTTAAGGAAGTAAGAGCCAATTTTAGCACTGCCATTACGGAGCTGTATACATCACCAATAGGCTGTTATAAAAGCTGTGAATGATAGGAATTTCCCCACCACAAAAGTTCCTTCCATCACATACCCACTAAGTGGATCACATAGAAAAACGTCTAAGGAATGTGATTGATTCCTCAACTTTTATTTTGTGATGTATTTCTTATATATGACCTAAGGCTATAAAGTAATTGATGGATTTCGATAGGAGCCTTCTGCAAGTAGCCTCATTTCTTTATAGCCACATTGTATGTTTGTATTTCTTAATATATAGAGCGTGTGCTTGTGGATACATAATTGTATCTGCTGTGTAGGGTGGAGCATAGATTTTTATTTGTACTTTTAATGTGCATTATAGTGTGTGGGACACATGGGTAGGTGATCAATGGGTGAATGAATAAAAGAATGAATGTACCAATGCTCATGCATACTTCCCTATACTTTCTCCTAAGTATCGACTTGAGTTAATCATTCCCTTACTACAAAAGTTACCACCACCCCCATTTTCCTAAATAAAGGCCTACTTTATTAATGTGATGTTACGATGTTCTGCAGTCTGTCCTAAATCGCCCCCTCCAACCCAGTTTACAATTCCTGTGTGCATGGCCCCACCCTCCCACCAAACTAGCCCAGGATATCTCATCAACCAGATACCTTCTACCTTCCCAACTTTGCTCATGCTAGAATTACTCCCCTCACATTTGCTGCTTTCCTAAAGTTTTACATCAAGTCGTAATAATAAAAATAACAAGCAAAAGTAGCATTAGTAGTAGAGGCTATAGAAGTGACATTTGTATAGTTGGTATAGTTAGGTAAAGAACATAGGTTTGCCCCAAATGCCAGAGTTTAATCCAGCTTTCAGACTTCCAAGTTCTGTGAACTAAAGTGGGTTGCTTACTCTCTCTGGGCCTCAGCATCCTTGGAGTTTTTTTTTTTTGTTTTTGTTTTTTTGGTTTTGTTTGTTTGTTTGTTTTGGTGGTACAGGGAAGGGAACCTAGAATTTCACTCTGAGCTACATCCTCCAGCCCTTTATTTTATTTATTTTATTTTATTTTTCATTTTGAGACAAGGTCATGTTAACTCACTAAGTCACCCAGGCTGAGCTCAAACTTGTGATCCTCTGCCTCAGGTCCCAGAGTGCTGGGATTATAGGCATATACCACCACACCCAGCTTGGCATCCTCATCTTTAAAACAGAAATAGTAACACAGGATTATTATGAAGATGAGATAAGTTGACACATGCAGGTAGGGTTTAGAATGTAGTACGTGTTTAATGAAATTAGCTTCGATTCCAGAGCATTGACCATGTCCTAGGTAGTATACTCTTTTGCACACCTTATTTAATTATCTCAACAACCTCTGAGGTATCTGTAACTATCCAACTGCTCCTAGTTTACTGATGAGGAAACTAAGGTTCAGTGTTAATCATCAGAGGGAAGCTCAGAGAAAAATGGGGCAATTACCTAACCCAAATTCACACAGTATGGAAATGACTGAGTTGTAATTCAATTTCAGACATCTAGATCCCCGAGTTTGTCTCTCCAGTATGATTTTACTTGCCCCCAAAGGCCACTAAAAATTCTGCTCATCCATCCAGCTTTTCTTGGCCTCCTCAATCTTCAATGTTCTATAGCATTTATTAAACCAGTGTTTGATCGTAACATAGAGTGTTTGTTAGGTACTGAATAGCTAACAAAATTACACCAACTCAGTTGATATTTGTAATCTGATATCTTTAATCTCCTCTCTTTTGCTGTCATTAAAGTAATTTGAATGGTATTTGAGGGACAGACTGACTTCTCCTGTATTCTTTTGTATGCCCCGTGTGTACACACCAAACTTTTAGGTATAAGTGCTTGTCAGAAGCTCCGTCATTGCTCATTTAATGATTTAGGTTGAACCCAAGTTAGGTGAAGCACGGCTTGGGGGTGTCAGAAAAAGATAAAGTGAAAACCATTTCATTAGGTAGGCCTACCACCAAATTAAGAACAGGGCTTTGGGGGCTTAGGACTCTGCTTTTTTGTTGTTCCTGTTACAGTGTTCTGTGTGTGATTGTGGTGAGGGAGAAGTTCATTCACTTCTGTTCCCACTTTGATTATCTGTGAAAGTTTGTTGCAATATTGGACTGGCTGGCCTCATAGAGGCATAAAGATCAGATAAGACAATGTCTGGGAAGGAGTTCCCCAAATGTCCATGAGCCCCTGGTATCCACAAAGAGTATGTCTCCAGTAAGAGCTGTTTGATCTCAAATTGGGAACACTGCTGTAGCATATATTTTCTTCATAAAATGCATTCAATTATAACTATAAATTTTAAGTTGCTTCTTTAGGACCTTAATTAAAATTACTAGGCGTGCAACAATAAAAGGAAAACAACAAAGCTGCCTTGAGCTGTGATTAATGACCAGTCCATCAGGTTTGCTCACAAATAATCCACAGTGTGCCGTAAGGACCAACAATGCCAGCATCCCCAGAGAAAGACACAGACTCTTAGGTTCCTCACCAGAACTGCTGGGTAAGAATGGGGATTTTAGTGAGATTCTTTGGTGACGTGTATAACAGAAATACAATACATTAATGTGTCAATTACCCAATGTGTTGGCCTTCACTGATAGCTGATTTGAATCAACCTTTGAAAAAGGAGGTATTACTACACGTGAGAGATATCCCAGATCTCACCCAAAATGCCATCGCTTCAAATAGTACATCTCAAAAAGTATAGCTAATGGGCTCTATCCTCAAAATGTGTGTTACTGCTAATAACCGGCCCCATTCAACACACTGCTCATCAAGGAGGATGCATGATGATGGGAGATACTCTCAGGTTCAAAAACTTTCAAAAATCATACTCTGCTTGGGATAATTTATCCACCAGCACCTACAAAGATGCAAAGAAGCAGCAGCAATGAACTAATGGATAATGAGTAGACGACCAATTTTCTCTTGAAAAGTAAATAAATAAATAAACGTATTGCCCAAATAAAGAAACTCATGGAGAATCTTGGTGAGTTACTGTCATAGTTCATTTCTTGTTGCTGAGACAAAATACCCCACACCCAAAGTTAAAGGGGGAAAGGTTTATTTGGCTCACAGTTCCTAGAGGTTTCAGTCCAAAGTCAGCTGGCTCCAAGGCAGGGTGGCAGGGCAGAGGGGCACCGCAGGTAGAAACAGTTTTTGGCAGGCAGAAGACAGCAAAAGCAAGCAAGCAACAGACTACAAGTAACTGGCAGTAAACCAGGTTACCCACCCTTAGGGCAGATAGCTCTCACAGCCTTAATCCAGCACTGCACCATGAATCAATCCACACTCTACAACCACCTCTGAAAAAGCCCCACCTGTGACTGCATGAGGCTTTAAAGGGACATCCAGACACAAGCCATAGCAGTTACTAATATAGTAACTAGTAGAGGCGCACCTTGTACACCAGGATGACCTCTGGAGGTGTTTATAGCTAGTAAGTCAATGAAGCAAATTTATATCTTCAGTTCAATAAGTAACTCATGGATTTTGCAGCACAATTATTGTCAACAACCTTCTAATTCCCATACAACTCTGGAACATAAAGGCTCATTGCTATTTCACAGAAGCAGAAATTCTATTTCTTCAATATAGTCCACTGAGAAACAGAGCAGAGACCAAAATATAATTTTAAATATTCTCTCTAACCTAATTCTTTTTTAAAAGAATCTTTATATGAGGTCCCAATGGGTAGTTAAGACTGATCAAGTCCACAGGAGCAATGAAATGGAGTACAGAGGCAATTATCCACATAATTTGGGATAATTTGCTTCTACCTGAATTGTAATTCAGACAATAACAGAAATGAGAGTTCCATGAGAACATGGATTTTTGTCATGTTGCTCTTTAATACACTCTAAAGTCCTTGAAAGCAAGGGTCTTGTTCTATTGCATATGCAGCTCCAAAAAAGCTTGATCACAGTAGGCTCTCAATAAAAATTATCTGAATCAATGCATTCCTAAATTCCTTGTGTGATATTATCAACTTGATTGGCTTGAAAAATGCCCAGAAGACTAGTGAAGCACCCTTCTGGGTGTATCTGCATGGGCCATGGGGTGTGATATTGAGGACTGTATCTAGTCCATGACCCCTTCCTCTAGATTTTCTTTGCTTGCTCTGTTTTTTGGCTGCCATGAACTGAGCATCTTTTCTCTACCATGTTACTCCACCATGATGTTCGTGCCTTGGAGTCAATTAACTATGGACTAAAGCTTCTGAAACCATGAGCCAAAATAAACTTCTCCTCCAAGTGGTGCATGTCAGGTATTTGATCACAGTAAAGAAAAGCTACCTAGAACACCTTGAATTTCTAGGTTTTTTAATAGAAAAATCTAGTATCTAGAGATACATCACAGATCACAAGATTTTTGTAAGCCAAAACTGCAGACAAATAATTGATCTGTGTACTAATTCTTTACAATTCTATTTTTCTTTCACAGGTTTTCTGAATCCTAGACTGAAACTATTCTATCATGAAAGTCATGAAATAAGTGAAAGAATACAGATATCAAAATTAGTCCAATCTTGGTATGAATCCTAACTCTGATACCAATTACAAAAACTTGGGTGAGTCATTCACCATTGAATTATTGGATCTTTAAGAAACACTAACAATATCTTCTTTGAATGAATGTAGAACTTTCACGTGAAAATAAGTGAGCAAATGTAGACTCAAACTCACATGTCGGTTATTATCACTAGCTTAAAGTTATTCGTATAAATACAAGTAAACTCAGTCCTAGATGATGTTGCTGCAGATCAGTCTGCTGCCTCTAGCCTTAGAATATGGTGCACATTGGAAAGAACTGTAAGTACAGAAAAAGCATTGAAAGTTATTTAAACTGGAGAGGAGAAAGGAATTTACTAAAGGCACTAAGACTTACCTTTCTATCTAAGAATTAATTAATCCACCTTTACAAGAAATTTATGAGATTGTGAGATCTCAAATATCCTAACCATCCTCAAAGATTTACTTTCATCCTTTTTCCTTGACCACCCAGGTTTCATTGTCTTTTCAACTGAATTTTATTTGTAGTGTTGTAAGACAGGAACTTGGCAGATGAATCAACCACAGGAGGAGGATATTATGACAATAAACTTTTCTACAAAATTCCACAAAATGAAGGCTGTTTTGTACTTGAAATAAAAATTGTAGGTGTACTTGGAACTTATCCTTTCTGACATGATTAACACTATCAAAACCTGGTTGAAAATGGATACCGAGTATAACCAATGGACTTTTAGCAAAACATAAATCATTCACTCACTGATTCATTCATGCATTTATTCATCCACAAATATTCATTAATCATTTACTATGTGCCTAGTTCTTTGCTGGGTGCTGATGATGTAGGGACTATTAAGGCATCCTTCTTTCTTCAAACAGCTGGCCAGACAACTAACCCATCATAATAAATAGTTAATTTTTTATAATAGAGTTAAGCATGGTAAATTACAAAAAACATAAAGAGAGGTCCTCAAAACAAGAATGAATCTATTCCAACCAAGAATGTTAAATTTTGAATGAGATATTCTTAATTTACCTTTATGAAGAAAAATCTTCAATTGGGGAGGTGACCAAAGGGTAGGTTTGGCCAATTAACTTACGAAAGACCAGAGTTCCTGTCTTCTGTCTTCATTGTTCCTGTGCTCCTACACTCTCATCAGGAAAGAAACTTAGAGTACTTTACCACCAACCCACTTTATTGAACTATGGGTGCCAGAGAAAAAAGTTAGAAATCCCTAAGGTCTTTGGGGAACACCCTACCACAGGCTTATGGAATCCATGACACCACTTGTGGGCTCACCAAGAAGTCTATGGGGAGAAGAGTCATTTCTCATTAATTTAGGACCCACACTGAACACATGATCTTCTTCCACTAATTGGGAAAGAATAATGGTTCTCAGATTTTGTCCACATCCCGCTAAATACAGGAAGGGAGTGGTAATGTGTTTGCGAAGACACACCTTACCAAACTACTAGATAAAGTCTTTCAGGGCAGTGCAGAGTTTCTCTCATTCTACTTTTTGACACCTCAGTACCTATATAAGCTTGATATTTACTGAAGGACTGCATAAACGCATCTGTCTACATTTAGTAATAAGTTAATGAATTTAAACCATGATGAAAATCCCTAAGAACCAAGAAATACATATACCCAGAAGAAACTACAGAAAGAGACATTCCCAAGGAGGATGCTATTACCTATCTTTTTGTAACCTCATACAAAGAAAATATCAAACCAACTCGGAGAACAAACTAAAAGGGGTAAAGTACATATGTATACAAAGAAAATGACCAGACATAAAACCAAAACGCAACCCCAGAACCCCAGCCCAACGAGAATAAATATAGAGGACAATAACACCGAGGATGTCAGAAGACA
>PVJO010009502.1:0-69192 GCA_004026905.1 Hystrix cristata
TTATATGAAAGTGTTTTCTCACTTATTACAAAATGAGTCATCAGGCTTGCTCAATATCAGAACATCTTGTTTACCTTCAGTGTTTTCTTTCCTTACCAAATCCCAATGCCAAACCTTTTCCTTTATCCTAATAGAAAAAAATACCATTAGAGATTGTTTTCCTATCATGGAATAACCTCAGGGAAACATAAAAGACAAGCCTTTTTGAGGTAAAAATGAAAAGGAGCTCTCTTAAGCAGCATCTTTCATCTTTTTTTTAGAGGGAATCCCTCTGTTGGTTTAACTTTCAAAAACAGCTTTCATCTTTGACTCAACAAGTCTATCTCACCTGTTTTCAAACATGAGATTAAACATATAGATGTGTATGGGTCATGTTTGCTTACTGGTGATAGTCTGCCACCCTCTACCTGGGGTTAAAGGGATAGCAGGCTGTGGTTGGTGGTCAAGGGAGGGCAGGTCACCAGAGAGTGGTAGGGTTATAACATAATTCCTGTAATATCCGTCATTCCACTTCATTTGTGCTATGCATCTAGTTTAACAGAAATTTTATGTGTCAAAAATACCATTAAGAGACTTTTTTGGGGCAATCACTTTGCAGACTGATATGGTAAGAGATCATACTGCTACACGGTCTAGTAGATCCAGAAGCATAATTATGACCAACTTTTTTTGTCTTACACTGCATTCGGAGGTCACTGTGACTTTCTTGCTTAACATAGTTTATTATGATAACCCCCTGTATTCTTTCTACCCTTGGATTCTCAGATTCGTGATTTATGTGTCCGAATCTTTGCAAATGCTTGCCTATTTTTCTGTCTCTGTGCTGGATGACTCAGCTCTGGCTCACATTTTTTCTTGCAAATGCATGAAGTCATTCTACCATCTCTGAACTTAGGAGAACATGTTTAATAGTTAATTATGTCTACTTTATTTCCAACAGAGACTCTGGGAGTGAGTATAAACTGGTACAAACTGGTTTTATGTTCATTTTTAGAGTTACCCCATCCCTTTTGTGATTATCCTGAAAAGTTGTTAATGTCTGGCAAAAACCAACCAACCAACCAACCAAACAAACAAACAGAAAAGCCGTATAGCTTCTCCTCTCTTATTTCCATGTCAGAAACTTTATACTTTATCTTTCTCTCTCCTGAATTATTGGGACAGAGGTGAAAAAATTGAAGATGGTATGCAAAGAAGAATTAATATTAAACCTTTAAATATGGTACTTTTATTTTGTCTTAATAATTAATTTTTTTCACTTGGAAAATAGGAGATCTACTTTAGTTTGAAAATTCATAACATTAATATTGTCATAATATTAGTAACTCAGTGGAAAAATATATATAAGACATTAAACCTGTGGTAAGGAAGAATTAGTCATTAATGTTGCTATTCCTTAATTTAGCATGCTAAGATATAAAGGTATTACTTGAAAAATCAAACTTAAGAAAAAAAGTTTAATGTTTTACATCAGAGAATGTAAATTATATTGAGAAGAAAAAATCTGATACTTTGTGTTGGATTTATTTGTATTTCCACAAAATGTTTAGCTCAATAACAAAACTGTCAAGTGTGAACAAATTTTAGTACTCTACTATTTCGTGTTAAAGGAGGCAAGCAAGCAACTTTCTTTGACCTAATCCAAGTACGTTGTGACAGGAAGCAATTTTTCAGCTTTCCACCTTCCCTGGCACAAGCTCACTGGCCAGAATCTCTGATTCATAGCATTCTTGATGTCTCATATGTTTCTGTCACTGTTTCTCAGAGTTTCAATAACCTGTACCATTACAGGAACAGCCTGTGACAATCTAGAACACCTGGAGAGTTTATCTTAAGTACATCTAAATTCTACCTTTATAACTGCTTTGGTTATAGAATAAAGCAAAATTCGATGTGTTAATTATAGTAGATACTTTTATCTACTCTTAATTTATTCAGCCAAGGGGAACGGTTAAAAGTAGTTTTAGAACAAAATGAATCCAGTTTCAAATTCAGCTATTTCTCTTTGGAGTAAGTTATACATGTCTTTGTGCTTCACTTTTGTCATCCATAACAGTCATTTCAAGGAATTTTTATGAAGTTAAAGATCAGAAAATGTAAGTAAAATACTTGCTTAGTTTACATGCCAGCTGTTCATCTAGATGTTTAAGACAGACGTACACACACACACAAATTCTTACTGCTATCTAAGCACGGACTTTCTTAATGAATGCCTTGTCATAGCCTTCCTTCTTAAAGAAGAACGGGATGTTGTCATAGCAACCATCCAATGGAGACTGTGGTATTTATTACAAGTCTCTTCTTCCAGCGGAATCTATTATTTTCTTTGTGGCAGCAGTAGGTTAGAAGTCTGCAGTATTTGCTTAGGTGTTATAATAATGCAAAATAATAAATTTTATTAAAGTTAATATGATTTGTATCATGTCAGGGGATTTAAGATTGTATGAAAATGAGTTTGAAATGTTGTTATAATCACAAGCAACATGAAGATGACAAATACTCAATAAAGAATATGGAGGTGATAAGTAACACAAAGGAAACATGAGGGGCAAGGCTAACAACTTATAGATAAGTAAAAACAAACATTTAAAAGAACATCAAAAAAGTTATTGAAAGACAGTGGATTCAACAATTATCTAACAAATAATCTGATAAAACCTGTTCCCTAAAATAGCCTCATTTAAATATATATCCTTGTTTAAGAAGAAAACTTTCTCTTTCAATTTACTACCTTTGCTTCAGTATTTGATGTCACTTTTTGCTGTTAGCTGCAAAGAAAAAAATCTCTAGAAAGCTTATTGATAACCCAAAAGCCTAATGATGTAATTTGTTTTGGCTGCCAGGTGCACTTCGGTAAGTTTTTGGTTGTATGGTTCAAACAAAAAAATGTAAGCTCCCAGCTTATAGTTGAGTTTTTCTGCATATTTATAATTTAGCCATCAATCCATACCTATTGATCACCTATTGATCAATCATTTTTATGTATTTCTTTCCTTGCCTGTTTGTCAATGTTCTAGTACAACTTCAGTAAGCATGCTTTGGCCTGAAAATGGCAGATGTCTCTTCTACTCACAGTTCATTGGCAAAAATGAGTCACTGTGGCCAATCCTACACGCAAAGAAAACTAGGAAATGTAGTCATGCAGTCACCTGGGTGCCCAGGGAGAGGAGAAAACTGCTTTTGATTAAGTGCTAATCATGTGCCAAAATACGTATTTCTTGACATAGTTGTTGAGGATCATAAACAATACATAAAATGTATGGTAAGTTTGAGGCTTTGAACAGTTCTTGTGAGTTACTATTTTTCTTTATTTAACAAGCTTGTGTTAAATTCTGATTTCAGTGATAACTATGAGGACCCTACTGTAAAAATCCTACTATGATATATAGTCACTATGAAAATTCTAGATGAAGTGAAGGGTAGTTTTGATCAAAATTTGGGGAACTATTGTGGGCTTCGCTTGAGTATTATGATTGAGAAGCAAAGATGTTTTGTTTGATTAACTATTTACTTTATTTCCAAGTTTAGGAATGAATAATTCCCATATCATCCTGTATTTCTATTTTTCCTCAACCTTCCCCTTAATAATTTGTCTTGCAGCAATGCAGTTATCCTGTAATTAAAATAGAACATTTGTGACATGAATAAGGATCAGATTTTATTGTTGGTGCTAAGAACTCACAAGCATGTGTTAGGAGACTCTTTTAGGATCAAAAAACAAATCTCCAAAACAGATGGAGATATCTCTGATAAATGCCTTCTTCTGTTATAGAATGAGGGGAGTGTGCAAACTCTTCTTGTAAAAATCATATATAAAATGAGCCCACACTAGTAAAGTGGTAAAGTGGCTTTGTTATGTCAGCCAGTATTAAGACACCAAAGTATTATTTTCAGAATCACAAAAGTCCTTTAAAGGAAAAAAAAAAAAAAAGACCGAATGGCAAGTCGGAATGCAGTGGTCCTGTTAACAATAACAGGAGAATGTTTGGAAGATTTAGATAGGATACCTTCAGATATAGCTACTTGGTATATTACTTTTTCAGGACTGGCATAACAGCATCCCATAGACTGAGTGCCTTGAACAAAAGAAATGGATTTTCTCATAAGTCTGGAGGAGAGAAGTCCAACCTAAGGGTGTCACTGGGATTGGTTTCTTCTGTGGCCTCTCTTCTTGGCTTGTAGATGCCCATCTTCTCCTTGTACTGTCACATATTGTTTTCTCTGAACTTCTTTGTGTGTAACTCTCTTCTTATAAGGACATCAGTCATGTTGAATTAGAAGTACCCTAATGACTTTATTTTAAGCTGATTACCTGTATAAAGACTCTATCTCCAAATATGTCATATTCTGAAGGACTATGGGCTATGCAAATTTCGACATATAAATTTAGGGGTGTGTGGGAATACAATTCAGTGTATTACACTCATACTTGTAGAGTATTGGCAAGTGCTGACAATGAGTGAAATTTGCTGCATAGTGACTGGTGAGCTACGTCAACTACTAGTCTATGCTGCTAGTGTATATTAATCAATCTTAACTCTGAATATAATCAAAGAGATGATTGGCTTATCATAGTTTTCCAGTTTTGTTTTTGAGAAAAATTCAAAAATAAAGATATTTATTGTACATTGCCAAAACTTCAGATGTTTAGAAACTACAGTGGAATTTATATTAACAGAAAAATTGGTAAAGTCCAAAAGATGACATATATTATAAATAAACATACCCAGTTGACCTTAAAATTAACTACATTACCCTGGCATTTTTGGGTCCTTGGCATCTCTAAGCCCAAAACCCAAGAATTAACTTATTTCATCTTTGTGAATTTAGAATAGGATTTCTACTCCCTTAGGTCATGAATGTCTAGGATTTATTTTACTGATTTTTCTTTACTTAGTAAAATTAGTAAATTATTTTACTACTTTTATTTTACTTTTGGGCTAAATATATGTATTTTTGTTAAATTATGTGTGTATCTAATGTGCCTGTACTGTAATTTGAATATTTTAGAATATTGTTCCGGTGAAAGTAGTCTAGATCTGGGAGCAGAATAGCATATACCTTAGTTTTAGACAGAGAACTTTGAATTTAACATATAAAGCAGGTATTAGTATCTACATTTTTTATAATATAACAGATTGCATTGGCATTTAATACTAAATAATCCTAAGAAATTTCCCACTTAGTGCTTCTTTACTTTTTTCATTGAGAGATTACAAAATATAAAATACCTTAGGCCAAGGAACATAATCAGAGAAAGAAGGTTAACACTTCAGAATTTCAACTCACACCATTTTCTTAAGGCTGTCCTCTAGCTTCAGAGGCAGGAAATTTACTTTATCTTTTATAAAGACTTTTGAAAACCTGAAACCACACACATACACTCACTTACTGTAGGTATACTGAAATAACATTTCTAGCACCTCGGCCCCTCCAAAAATAGGTGAAAACATGAGCTGAAGAAAAGTCTTCTTGTATAAGTAGAATAAAAGTTATGAAACATAAAGCTTTTTTTTTTTCTCAAGCAGAGGTGAATGAATGGTTCTGACTTATGGAAACTGTGTGTAAGATGAGGTTTTATTCAGAAACAGTAAAGTACAGGTAAAAAATAAGTTATATATGTCAATAACAAAATGAAATAGACAAAGAACATCATCAAAAAACTTTGACCACAAGTAGAAAGAATTGTATGCTAGAAGATAACACCTCTGTGATCCTTTCTGTTGAAAGGAAAGAGAGAAAAGAAAAGAAAGATGGAAGGAAGGAAGGAAAGAAAGAAAGAAAGAAAGAAAGAAAGAAAGAAAGAAAGAAAGAAAGAAAGAAAGAAAGAAAGAAAGAAAAGAAGAAAGAAAGAGAAAGAAAGAAAGAAAGAAAGAAAGAAAGAAAGAAAGAAAGAAAGAAAGAAAGAAAACAAAACAGGAAAGGCTATTATGGATTAAATTAATGTTTTAATCCATAATTTGTTGCCTTTCTGCTTTTCCCCTTCTTTCTTTCTAGTACTCTTCTCCTTTGTATATTATCTTCTTTTTATATAATATTTATTACACCTCTTTGTCCTTATTTACAGTTATGGTTTCTCATATCAGAGAAACAATTCGATGTGTACTCACGAGTGTCTGATTTATTTCACTTAAAAGTATGTTCTCAACGAACATCCATTTACATACGAATGACTCTAGTTTATCCCTTTTTATGGCAGTGTAGTACTCCATTGTGTAGAAAAACCACATTTTCTTTAGCCATTCATTGGTTGTTGGGCATTTAGGTTGTTTCCAAGACTTAGATATTACAAATTGTGTTACTATGAACATGGTTGTGCATACATCCCTGTGGTATGATGATTTTAATTCTTCTGGGAAGATCCCCAGTAGGGGAATAGCTGGGTCAAATGGAACCCCGAGTTGTAGTTTTTGGAGGAATCTCCATATTGATTTCCACAGTGACTAGACCAGTCTACATTCCCACCAACAGGGGAGGAGGGTTCATTTTTCCCCACAGCCCTTCCAGCATTTGTTATTGGTTGATTTTTCCATATACGCGGTTCTTTCTGGAGTGAGGTGGAATCTTAATGTTGTTTTGATTTGCATCTCTCTGATGACTAGTGATGTTGAACATTTTTTCATATACTTATTTGCCATTTTTATTTCTTCATCTGAGAAATGTTTATTCATTTCAGTTGCCCATTTTTGGATTGGGTCTTTAAATTTGAGAGGTTTAATTTTTTTAAGTTCTTTGTATATTCTAGATGTTAGACCTTTGTCTGATGGATAGCTAGCAAAAATTTTTGCCCAGTCTGTGGGTTTTCGCCCTGCTCCATTGGTGATTTAATAAGAAACATGTCCTTATACTTCTTAAAAATTTTGCTGAAATATATAAAGGTAAAATTGTCTCTTTCCTTCATCATCTCATTCTGTAATCAAAGTTTGGTGTGCATGAAAAATAATTTTAATGTATATACAAAATAATATACTAGATAGGGCTAAATAGTCGAATGATGACCATTATTCTGCAATTTGCTTTTTGTGTTAGCTTTCCTCTGCTGTGAAGAACAAACCAACAAACAAACAAACAAAAAAAACCTGAGGAAATCAAGTTAATGAGGAAATATTTATTTTGGTTTGTGGTTTCAGAGGTTTCAGTCCATGGTAATTTGACCCCATAGTTTCTAGGCCAGTGTCACACAGAACATCCTGGCAGAAGGCCATGTGACAGAAAGCTGCTCACCTCCTAGTGGCCAGAAAGTGAGGGAGGATGCACTGTTTGTCTTCCTCCTCCTCCTGCTTGTGTTCCATCCAGGCCTTCAGCCTATAGGTTGGTTCTACTTACATTCAACTCAGGTCTCCCAAATCAGTTTGTTCTCCCTCATGCCAAACATCTCTGGAAACAGCATCACAGACACACCCAGGAATGTGCTTCACTAATTTTTAGGCATTCTTAATCCAACCAAGTTGACTATTGAGATTAGCTGTTGCACTTGTCTATTTTTTTAATAGTAGCAAGGTTTTATTAAGGGCAGGAAAAGAAATAGGCTCTGGAGAACAAGTTTGGATCAAGTAAGAGGAGGAAAGGAAGTACGCCCAACAGCATGAGAGTGGGCCACCATGGAAGTGAGAACACAGTGGCCTATGCTGGTCTATTTTTTAATTGTCTTAGTCAAAAATAGTCTTATATGAGAAGGCCAAATTCTAAGTAAAGACAAAAATAAAAGATAATAGCAGATAGATCTTTCTCAAATGGACAGGGGAGGAAAAGGAAATGAAAAAAGGAATTAAGATGTGTTATGTACATGTACGAACTCCATGCAAGGAATGTAAAAATTATGTACTGCAAACATATATTTAAAAATTAAAAATATATTGACAACTTTTTTCCATATGAAGCTGTCTGGTATTATAACAGATGTTTATAACCAAATGCATGCGTGATAGCCAGCCTGGTATAAATAAATGTTTAAATTGTTTCTCTGTTTACACTGTTTTTGCAATGGATATCCATGTTCATATGTTTCGCAGCTCTTATATGAAATTTCTGCAGACATATCTAAGATATTGATAAATTCTGCCAAATAGCTTTTTAAAACATACCAATTTATTTCCATTAGCTATTCACCATAATGTACTTTTTCTTGTATACTTTCTAATATGAATTTTAGTGGATGTTTTAATGTCTTCTCAAAGTTATCATAAGCTGCTAAACTTTAATTAATTTGCAACATTATTTGACTATAATTCTTTATTTACAATAATGGCCATCTGTACTCATACAATGCCTTTTGGATTTTCAAAATCAAATATGTCTTTTTTCATAAGCAAATATTTGGGTTTTGCTTAATTCCCTTCTCTCTCTCTCCCTCTCTCCCCCACCCCTTTTTTCTCTCTGTATGTGTGTATGTTACTGAGGACCGAACCCAAGGCCTCATACGTGCTAGTCAAGTGCTGTCCATTGACACATCTCTAGCTTTTGAAAAATTTTATTGTGTAACAGGGTCTGCCTTAGTTGCCCAGACTGGACTGAAATTTGGGATCCTCCAGCATCAGCCTCTCCAGTATCTGGGATTACAGTAATGTACCATGATACACAATTTAGATCAGTTTTCAGTAAGGTGTAGGAATAGATTAGGTACCTTCATTCATTTTAGGTAGAATGCAGCACATAGAATATTTTTCCTCCTAAAAATTCTGTAGTCATATCACATGTCTTGTTTTCAATTGTTACTTTCCATGTGGTGACTAAGATAAAATTTCCCCACCTTTTCTTTTTGGCTTGCCACATGCTGGAAATCTCCACCTTTCATGTTAATAGATATTATATAAAAGGAAGATAATATACAAAGGAGAGGAATACTAGAAAGAAAGAAGGGGAAAAGCAGAAAGGCAACAAAGGAAAGAAAAGGGAAAGGGAAAATATGGAAAATTAAGAATAAACCTGCTGTAAATAAGGAGGGAGGGAACAGAGGGGAGGGACGGGGAAGAGGGGGGAGAACCAAGATGCATCATGTATAGGTACAAAATAAATGTGATGAATATAACCATTATATGTAAAATGTACCAATACATGTTCTTGGTTTAAAATTTAAAAAAAAGATTCTACTTTATAAAGTTGAAAAAAAATATAACAGATACCTGTATGACCTTTAACCAGATCCTTAAATGATTAACCTTCTCTTTATCCTCCTGTCCCTCTCTCCCATCTTCCCCCCTTTCTTTCTTACTTCCCTGTCTCAATGTGTTATGCAGGCAGCCTGAAATTCTAGTCCTGAACACTTGTAGATAGATAGGTAGGTAGGTAGGTAGGTAGATAGATAGATAGATAGATAGATAGATAGATAGATAGATAGAGATGTTCTTCTGTATAGCCACAATATTGACTCACACTCAAGAAATTTAACATCAGTGCACTAATAACTCTTATGTAGTCCATATTCAAATACCTTTCAATTAATTTTTCCCAAATTAGTTTTTATAGATTTTTAAGTCTTTTTTTTAGAGAAGTTTCAGTTTCACAGCAAAATGAAGATGTAGAAGCTTCCCACCTATTTACTGCCCCATCATAAGAACAGACTCCCCCATTATCAATGCCCTCCCCTCCAATATAGTAGCACATTTTTTAGTAACTGATGACCCTAACTTGACACACTATAACCACACAAGGTCTGTATATCAAAGATCATTCTTGGTGTTTTATATTATTTGGATTTGGACAAATATACAATGATATTTATCTATTATTATAGTATCATATAGAGAGTTTTCACTGCCCTGGTGATTCTTCATATTCTACCTATTTATCTTTTCTCTGACACCAATCCCTGACAACTACTGATAATTTTACTGCCTTCATAATTCTGCCTTTTCCAAAATGTCATATAGCTGAAATCGCATAGTATGTACTCACTTCAATTGGCTTTTTCCCCTTAGTAATGTGCATTCAGCTTTCTTCCCTATCTTTTCTTGGCTTTGTAGCTCATTTTTTTCCAGTGCTAAATAATAATTCATTGTCTGAGTACAATATAGCTTATTATATTTCCATTTACCTAATGGAGAAAATCTTAGTTGTGTGCAAGTTTTAGCAAATATGGCTGAAGCTACTATAAACAACAGTGTGCATGATTTTGTGTGGATATAAGTTTCCAAATCCACTGGGTAAAGACCAAGGAGCACAGTTTCTAGATTACATGGTAACAGTATAGTTTAATTTTATAAAACAACTCCCTAACTCTCTTCCAAAGTGACTGTAACATTCTGCATTCCCACAAACAATGAATGGGAATTTCTGGTACTCTACTTCCTCACCCACATTTGGTGTTGTCTGTGCTCTAGATTTGGTGCATTCTAGCAGGTGTGAAGTAGTGTCTCATGTCTTTTTAATTTTTTTTTTGAAATATGATGTGGAGCACCTTTTCATATGTTTATTTGCCATCTGTGTATCTTCTGTGGAAAGATCTCTGTTAGGGTTTCTGACTTGATTTTTAAGTAATTTTCTTGTTTCCTTACTTCTGAATGTTAAGGATTTTTTGTTTATTTTGAATGGTATTGGTGTTTTTCTAAATTCATTTTTGAGAAAAAAATCAATTAAAAATGCATTCAGTTCTGTACCTTTAGTTTAGTTAGAACCATCTCTTCAACACCATTTTGTGTTTTATTTTGAAAAGTCAGGCTAGTTATCTTGCAGTGTCATCCTACAACCTTGCTTTGTTTTATCATCTTTTCATTAGTAGATTCAGGTGAAAGACTCTTGTCTTTGATACTGAGTATTTTGAAACCAGTGCTGCTAGTGTGACCATTTGGTTGCAGGGTGCCTGCCAAGTCTCCCATTGAAGAAATGATTTTCTTCCTTTGAAATTATGAAGAAGGAATCTGTCGAAAGATACTTGAGACTGTGAAAATATCCTAGTACTTAGTAATCTTTAATTAAACTGCTATAGCATTAATTGGTACACTTTAACTAGTTTAATTATATTATCAGCAATTTTATTTATTTATTTATTTATTTTTGTGGTGCCGGGGATCGAACACAGGCCCTTGTGCTTACAAGGCAAGCACTCTAATCACTGAGCTAAATCCCCAGCCCTATCAGCAATTTTAGAAATATGATTTGATTTTCTTCTATTATTCTTTTCATATTTATTTCATCTTATTATTCTGTATAGAAGAGCTTTTCCTCACTTATGCAAATACTTTTTGAGTATCCTTATAGCTTCACAAATTCCTTCCTTATTCTGTGTGTTATAATCCATTACCATCTTTTTTTTATATTTATATTTTCCCAAACTTGGCCACTGTGACCCAATTTGATATAGAGTACATTTATAAATGTACAAAAAGTAGTTGTTCTTGGTTCACATTTTACTTTGTGTTTCTTGGAGCTGATATCAGAAGTCCTGGTTCATTTTAGTGGATGTTATGTGGACTCTGCTGTTGAAGTGCTAATCTTCCTGGGTTTTTTAGTAAGCCAGTACTATAACTAAGGTGCTGGCAAAAATGAGTAAAGATATATGCACAAGACTACTCATAGAAGCCCTGTTTGTAATATCATGAAACTGGAATCTACATGTCCACCAAGAAGATATTGGTTGAATTCACTGTGATTTATCCACACATGAGATCATTATTTAATTGTAAACAAAGAGAAGGAAAATTACTATGACTATGGACTTAATTTTAGGGTAGATTATTAAGTGAAAGAGTAATTTTGATAAATGTTCGTACTATGCTTAAAGAAGAGCTTAGAATATATGTGTATGTGTATACACACACACACACACACACACACACACACACTTCTTGGTTTCTGTTAAAAAAGTGAACCAAATTTCATAAATAAAAAAAAACTTTGGAGATAGAGAATAAACAGACAAGAAAAGGAGTTAAAGGTGAAACTTCTTTTATAATTTTATGTGTTTCAAGTTTGACCTTAGAATTCCATAATTATAAAACAAATATTTTTAAAAGCCATTTCTATGAATTAGAAACAAAACAAAACAAAGGAATAGGATGTGTCTCTAATTGATAGCATAGCCACACTATTCTAAAAGGTTTAGAATACAATATTTTATTACTAAAATGAAAACAAAACAAACCCTACAACAGAAATAACAAGAAAAACTTTTTTAAAGTAATTAATTTGCCTTCTTCTGAAACTATTATACATAGTATAGGTCAGATGATTGATGAGTAATTATATAACATTTAAATTATTTAATTCTTAATTATTCTCAACAAGATAAAAGAAGATTACAACAAAAGGGAGAAGAGGTTATGTAAAGCGTTTCTGCTGAATATGAATTGGAAGTACAGTGATACTTTGGCTGTTGAACTCAATTTGTTTCAAATTTGCATTTGAACACTGAAAAATTCAAGAGCTGAACATAATTTTCCCATAAGAAATAACGGAAAACCAAGTAGTTGGTTCTGAGGCCCAAAAATTACACTTACAAATTCATTTTTCCAGGACTTAAGTTTCTCAATGATTTCTTTCTTTAACTCCATTGTGGTTCTCAGTTTTCCTCTTAACTTTACTGCTGGTGTCGCTGACTTTGTGTGGAGCCATGGTCATGATATTTTACTTCTATAAAGCACACATAAAAAAAGCACAATGATGAATGTTTTGATGCACTAACACAAGCAGTATATGTTCTCTGGGTGAGAATGGTGCTTACATTGAATCGTCACCCCTTTGTGTCCTTGGAAAGACGCTGCACATGACTCTCAGTCCATACAGGTTTGTTTTCAAGTTGGATCTTTGGTTGACTATCAAGCAAAGCTACAAACACAAAAAGTTTGTTTTTCTTTTTTCTTTTCTTTTTCTTTTTTTTTTTTTTTTAACTTTGCAGTTTGAGTAGTATAAAGTTTGAGCTTGGAGCTGTTCCACAACTGAGGTATCTCTGTATCAGATTGAACTCATAGTATATTTATATTTTAAAAAATTAAGCAAAACTGAAATTCCGCAAAAATAACAGCAAGAATCAACAAATAGATTATATTAAATTAAAAAAATTCCATACAATAAAAGAATCAATTATCAGATTGAAGAGACAACCTACAGAATGGAAAAAAAATGTTGCCAGCTATTCCTCAGACAGAAGACTAATTCAGAATGTATAAAGAACTCAGAAAATTAGACTACAAAATAAAAGTCCCAGTTAAGAAATGGGCAAATGAAATGAACAGGCACTTCACTCATCTCTGTCCATTAGAAAAGTGAAAATTAAAAAAAATTCTAAGATTCCATCTTACTCCAGAAAGAATGGCAATCAATAAAAAAATCAAAAATTAACAAATGCTGATGAGAGTGTGATGAAAAAGCAACCCTCCTACATTGTTGGTGGGAATGTAAGCCAGTATAACCATTATGGAAATCAGTATGGAGATTTCTCAAAGAACTAAAATTAGAAATTCCATATGACTCAGCTATCCACCTTATAAGTATCTTCTGCAAAGAGCTTAAGCCATTATACTACAGCAATACAGTGCATACCAGTGTTTGTAGCAGCACATACATACCAGTGTTTGTAGCGATACATGCATACCAGTGTTTGTAGCAGCACAATTCATATAGCTAAATCCTAGAAGCAGCCTGTATACCCATCAGCAGATGATTGGAAAAGAAAATGTGGTATCTACATATATTGGAATACTACTTAGCTATGAATAAGAACAAATTTGAGACACTGGTAGGAAAATGTATACATCTGGAAAATATAATGTTGAGTGAAATAAATCAGACTCAAAAGCTTACACATCATATAGTATCTCTTATTTGAGTAAGCAAAGTACAAACAAAGAAAATAATAAATAATGGATATACAAAAAAAAAAGGATGGCTCTCTTGGAAATTGGAAAGGGTCCAAGAGACCAAGGGCAGAGTGGGAGGGGGAGGGGAAGGGGGAAATAAGTACAATGAAGATATGCTATGTGCAAGAACATATTAACCTCAATGAATGTAAACATTATATGCCATAAACATCAACTAAGATTAATAATTTTAAGAAGAATGAAAATGAGAAAGGATTAGAGGAGGAGGGGGGGAGAGGGAAGGGGAAGTGATTAAAAAGTACAGACAAGTATATTATGTGCATGTACATATGCCCCACAATAATTGTCAATTGCATGTACTGCAAACATGTACTAATAAAAATATTGATGAAAATATGAAGCAAGCCAACAAATCCTACCTCTGGTCTCTGAAAAAACTGAGTAATATTGATGAATACAGCAGTAATAACTCCCTATACCATCCAGACATTAGTCTTTAAATACCATTTTTATATTGATGACATGGCTGATTGCACATCTAGGATGAGATTCCAAAATGTTCCTGAGACTGAAACCTTTTATCATACAAGGTAAAAAGAAAGCTATTAAAGGCTACTGTACCTCTACCAAGCCTCAAGAGCCCATTCTAAGATGTTCCAATTAGCTAAAAATGGGTACCAATAAAAATAATAATAGTAATCATTAATATGTTCATGTATTATTTCTTAATGATATTTTTTAAATTCACATTTTTTCATTGCTATAATAATTCATTTAAAATTTGTAAATAAAAATAAGAATAGAGTGTTCTGCATCTCTGTCAAACAAAATTTATGACTGGGTAGTAGTTGAAGTAAAATTTATAGAAATATTTCATCTAATAGTTGCAGAAAAATGATAAAGTTGTTAGATCACTGTTTTATAATCTTAGTAAGTTGGACGTTGGAGGATCTTGTTGGCGGATCCACAACCTTGAACACCACAAAATAAGTAAGATATCCAGATGCAACAAGACTCAGCTACAGCAAAATAGGGCTTCTTGCTTGAAAACAAACCGGCACCCATAAAGTCTTCCTACCAAAACATAAACAGCCTAAATCTAAACAACCCTCTAGATTAACCTATAAGTTTTTAGGAAGTAAGAACAGTGGAGAAACTTGTCAAATAATACCAACCAGATGCAATCAGTAAAATTCAGATAATGCAAGACTCTACAAGAGAATTAATCCATTTTTCTTCAAAGATCAATTGCAAAGACAAAATAAGAGACAGGAAGGGAACCTATAAAAGGTATAAGAGAAAATGTTCTAGAATTAGTGGTTGTGTCTACACAACTTTGCAGATATTAAAAACTGCTGATTTTTATACTTTAAAAGGGAGACTTCAATGGTATGTGAATCATATATTAATAAAAATATTTTAAAAAGTGACATAAGACATGTTTTAGCCAATCAGAAAATGTGGACCCTATCTGGATCTTGATTCAAATGAACTTGAAAGCAATTGCATTTATGAACATAGTGATATTTGATGACATTAAAGACTTATATATTATAGTACTATAATGACAGTCTAGTCACATTTAAAAAAAAAATCCAAAAAAAAAAAAAAGTCTCCATATTTCCTGGAGGTGAATGCTGATCCTATTTGTTGAGTAAGTAATCTGGGATTTGCTTCCTAGTAGTATAGAAATTGGGAGAGGATAGTGATATAGATGAAACAAGGTTGAGCCCAGTTTGTTAACTATTGAAAGGGTGATAGACAAGTACTTCAATGTCATTGTTCTGTTACTTATGGATATTTTTGGAACATTTTTCCTAATAAAAGGTGATTTTTAAATTCATAAGTACACCTTGTTCTTACATTTCAAACCCAATACAGTAAAGTTGTTTCTCCCCATCCTTATTCCTTCTGCCACTGTGTGAAACCTGGTTTCCAAAAATACCAGTATGTTTGAAAATTTTATCTATATTAACATACATAGGAATAGTTTCAGAATTCCTACACGTGCACCACTAGAAATAGCAAGCTAACTAAAGTACAGAATTTCTGTTCAGTTCTTTTATTTGTACAAAAGGATACACAGGATACTATATTCAAAAGTTAATTGAATTAACTTTATTTATGCAAATATCAATTTGATATGTCGTTAGTCATTTTTTTACAATATCCAATTGTGAAGTTTGATTGTTTCTTGTTTAATTTTCTTTTTTATTACAAAATAAATTTTCATGGCTCAAAGTCAAACTGTACATAAAAATATATTTATGGAAATATGGATCCCATTCTCATTCTCATTGGTTTCTATCTTTGTTTCCTTTTACAAAAACAAACGACTACCCAGCTATATTCATAATTTCCTCTCCTTCTTATCTCAAAAATATCACACATGGTACTATTTTGTGCTTTGTTTTCTTTCCTTTCAGGAAAATTCACTCGGTATCAGTTGATAAGGCTATTCCTTGTTCTCTTTGCTCACAAATTTGATGTGTCTTTTGTAGATGGATATTTGGTTTTTTTCTGATGTTCTTCTGTTATAAAGAACCCCTGGGCTCTCTAATGGGGAAAGGAACAAGGGATGGAGGAAGGAGCAGGGAGGAGAGATAGAAGGGGTAGAAAATGGAAGACAAAATAAATAGAAATAGAGTCTCTGTAAATGGAAAGGGGACTAAGAATTTGAAGGATCAGGGAGGGATGGGAGGAGTAGAGGATGAAAAAAATAATTTTTATATATTATATATATGTACGACTTTGGAGTGTATTTATGATTTTGTGTATTGTTTCACTGAGTCTATTCATATTCCAGTGTCAAAGGGGTTTAATATAGAGGCTTTGTTTTGTGTTTTATATCTTCCGTGGCAAGTACCTCTCATCACTCTTCTTTTTTTCTACTTAATCCTGCATGTTTATTTTCCTATACAAACTTCAGAATAAATTTATCTAGGTTAAGGAAAGAAGACTGAGAGGAGAATGAGAATGATCACAGGTTGTTTTAATGACCAGTTTTGCTCACCTTTTTATACCCAGAGAATGACACAGTAGCTGTCACACAATAGATGTTCAAAGAAGCTTGAATGAACGAATATTATATTTCACTTTTGCATGTAGTTATAAAATTGTAATCAATATACTTCCATCATATGATTATACACACACACACTTTTTTTTATAGTCTTTGAACTCTTAGCAAATAATTAAGATAGATTTACCATATTGTCCTCCAACTGGAAAGCAAGCATGCACAGTTTGTGTGAGAATGTGTTTAAGATACATACACAGATCATCAGTAGATATGGATATATCAGACATGCAGTGTATGTGGCAGGATATAGTAGTTTGTCTTTATTATGTGACTGTTTATTCATTTGATATTTCTCCAACACATTTGGAGTAGATTTTTACCCCATATTTTAGTAGTTTTACTCCCAAAGTCTGAATGTTCTACAAGTAGTTTCAACAGGTTCTCTGACCTACTGTTTCCATACCTCTTGCCATGAGATTTTACAATAAAAATTTTGTGTTGAAAAAAATAAATTGTTTGCCAAATCATCCTCTTCTTTTAGATTCTTTTATCTTCAACATGGAACCAAATAAGCATTCTTATGTGTGCACTTGTCTCCTTTACACATTTTTCTTTTGGGGTGGTGTATTACAGAAGAGTTGTTGTGCTAGACTATAAAACAGGTGAAGTAGAGCATTTCATCAATTCTTCACTTAATTTAAAACTTATCTCCTATCATTGGTTTTGCTTTATGCTGCACCAAACATGTTGTACTTTTACAGAACTACTCAACACAGGCAAGACTTATAAATACCACATGCCTTCAGGCATAGAGAAGTATTACTATTTGTATGTTAATCCAGAGATCTGCCCTATTAAGATACAACTGATGCCACATTGGATATTGGTAGTGTGTAGATATCTGACACAAAGAGCTGCCTGTTTGTTCTCTTTCTGTATTCATTGTACAATATGTTTTTATTTTGTATAGTTGTTACAATCCATCAGAAAAATTTACATGACAGAATAAATCTTTTTCCTCTGCATTACAAGTAAGCTTGTCCTTCACAGCCTTTGTTGCTAATTAGCTTTAATGTGTGATTGGGCTGTTCTCAGGTGGTGGTTCTGAGCAAAGAGAGGACTCTTGGCTCCCTCAAGTGTCTCAGGGTCTCCAAAACCTGATAGAGTCATGGTCTCACCACACGCTGCAGGGCTCTCTCTCTAGCAGGATGACTGGAGTGAAGAAAGTGCAGGTTTCGAGTACATGAAATCTTTGTGTCCAGAATGAAGGATTTCATGTGCCTGAGGAAAGATGGATACTGAGAAGTCAGTGGTCAAATGCTAGGCCTGCTCCGGCCCTCACCTCAGATTCTAAACTTAACTGCACATTAGAAACACCAGGGAAGATTATTCAACACACAGATTCCCAGGACTGATTCTGTAGGTCTAGGATAGATGAAATCCTGTTCTTATTGACACTTTGGACCATGTTTAGGCCAATTTTGATACTCTGTTAAACTCCTAACATAATATTTAACAGGTGATTGATGACATTATTGGGTGTGTATCTTGGTCCATTTTTGTTGCTGTAACAAAATGTCTGAGGGGCTCAGGATTTAGCTCAGTGGTAGAGCACTTGCCTAGCAAGCACAAGGCCCTGAGTTCGATCCCCAGCACCCAAAACAAAACAAAACAAAAAACCCAAAATGTCTGAGAGTGGCTAATTTATAAAGAACAGAAGTTTATTTCTCATGGCTCAAAAGTCTAAGATCAAGCAGGCGGGCCCAGGTCTATTGAGGACTGCTTTCTAGTTCCAGGATGGTGGTTTGTTGCTTCATCCTCTGAAGGGGACAAACGTTGTGTCCTCACCTGGCAAAAGGGACAGAAGAAGCAAACTCAGCTCCTTTAGCTCTGTTGTGTCTATTAATCATGATTGCCAACTTGACTAGGTTAAGAGACAACCTAGATAATAAGTAAAGTGCACTTCTGGGAGTGTCTGTGGGGTTCTTTCAGGGACAATTTTGCAAGTAGGTAAGCAAACTGGAGAGAAAAGTCCCACTCCGATTGTGAGTAGCATCACCTAATAGGTTTACAGAATAGATGAAATGAAATTAAAAGGAGTTAGCCTGAGTTTGAAAAGCTACATTCTTCTTGAGTGAGTGCTTCTTTTGCTATTGCTGCCACCTGTGAACATTAAACTCCAGTTTCTTCACCTTTCAATGTGAACTCACATCAGTGATGCTCCAGAGAACTGCCAAACCTTCAGTCTTAGACTGCTGCTACATCCTTAATTGCTTTTGTTCTGTGGCTCCCAGCTTTTTAGACTTAGCAGCTAATGGATCCTCTGTCTCTTAAGCATGTAAACAGCCATATCTGACTTCTGATCTTGTAACCTATCTAATGAATCCCCTTGCATAATTTTACATACAAACTATAAGTTTATTTTCTGTTGATTCAGTTCCTCTAGACAACTGTAAGCAATGCACCTTAGATAAAGCAGTAATATATTCCTGAGGGCAGAACATTGATGTCTTAATCATCTCATAAAGGTCTCACCTTTTCATGCTATTGTATTTGGGGATTAAGTTTCAACATGAATCTTGCAGAGGAAACAATCAAATTTCTTCAGAAAGAGTAAATGTGTTGATGTTTATGAGAAAGAGTTTGTGAACCATCAATTCAGGGTGTAATTAAAATATATGGTAAATGGTTAAATTTTAAGAAAAATTTATTACAGTGAAAGACGTATTGCCATTAATACCCCTCAGAATACTCCCCCTTGCTTTGACCACACTCATCCTATCATTCTTGCAACTTCCTGAGGCAGTTCTGGAAGTCCTCTTGCATCAGAGTCTCCACAAAGTGTGACAAAAAATACAATGAATGCTGCTGCTGAGTGCCATCTGATGGGGAGCCAGGCTTGTGAAAACATTATAGTGTGTCTTCATCCCCCTAATTCACCAGATCTGGCACCATGCAACTTCTGGCTCTTCCCCAAAGTCAAAATGACCAGGAAAGGTGCATGTTTTGAATATATTCAGGACATCCAGGGAACCATGACAGTGCAGCTAAGGACCTGAAAGAGGACCTCTAGAGCTGCTTCAGAAAGTGGCAAGAGTTATGGGATAGGTATGTTCAAAGCAAGAGAGAGTATTTTGAGAGAATGAATGGCAAGGTGTCTTTATTTTTTTAAATTTATACATTTACCATATATGTCAATCATGCTTCATATTTTCCTCACAGATATCAGTTACTATTCTGTCTGAGCCATCTTAGTAGCTGTGTTTGACCTTTGACAATGACTTACCTTCCTGGACTCTAACGACTTCATCTATATACTGAAGATACCTATAGTCTCTACCTCACTATGATGTTCTGCAGTGAAAATGCCAATAATAATACCTGACATGTAGATAATTTTTAAAATATGAGATACTATGATTTTTTAACTTAAGTTCTTCAACAGCCACTTATTGAGCACCTGTTGTACCCTGGACAACCATGAGTAGGGTGACCCCAGATTTACTTTCAAATAGGATAGGAAGAACTATGATAGTTGAAGGTAGCAGCTGTTAACAATCACACTAGTGCAACAGTTGTAATCTCAACAGTCCCAGTGAAACTAGTGTACATGTTACTAACCAGAATGAGCTAAAGATAGGCGAGTATGTAAAGTGACTGGTACCAGGAACTCTCTCTACCCCCTCCCCCCACCAGGAGCATAGCACCTCCTCTAAATAAATGCTGAAAAATTATGTAAGGAATTTTGTCTTTGTAAAGTGAAAAATGAGTAGCCCTTATGGGTAGGCTATGTATGTCTGACTGTGTCTAAAAGCACCTTACCTTCCAACCTTAATGGATTCCAATTTTTCTTCCTTCCAACTTCTTAGGCTTTTCAACTCTCATTTTACATAACCTGTTCCCTTTTCCCAGAATGCCTTTTCCTTTATTCTTAGCCTCTTCAGGCTGTCATAATAAGGCAACACAAACACCGTGGCTTAAAACAACATCAAATTATTGTCTACAAGTTTGGGAGGATAGAATTCTGAATTCAAGATGTCAACATTTTAGCTACCTCTGAAGTTGCCAGGTAGGAATCCTTTCTTCCTTCTATCCTCTTCCAATCCTGGAAACTCCTACAGTTCCCGAATTTGTGGTAGCATCTGCCTCTGTTTCCATATACCTTCCCCCCTTCTCCTCTCCATCCTCTCTCTTTTTTATAAAGATATCAGTTGTTGGATTTAGAGTGGAGTAACCTAAACCCCAGAGGATTCATCTCCTGATTTTTAATCACATCTACAGGAACTCTATTTCCATATAAAATTACATTCTGAATAGACATAGATTTGTAGAAGACACAATTCAGCCAACTGCACTTTCTTTACTTGGAAAGAAGTTAATGTGACAAAAGCTTAGAACTCCCTTTTCAGCCTACTCATCATGGCTGTGCAGTCTTGGCTCCTCCCTCGGAAGCTCCTTTATGAACTGATTCCCATGTGGACCCGCCTCACTCCCTACCAGAGTGCAAGGTGACCCAAGGAAAGGTAGGGGCAAGTTAACATATTACAGTCATCTCTGCTTATCCATGGTTTCCCTCTCTCTTGTTTCAGTGACCTGCCGTGATCTGTGATCTGAAAATATTATGTGGAAAGTTTCAAAAATAATTCATTAAATTTAAATTGTTTATCATTCTGAATAGTGTGATGAATCCTGTGCCATCCTGCTCCTTCCTGCCTAGACCATGGATCATCCCTTTGTCTACCATGTGAAAGCTGAATATGCTACCCATCTACAGTATTTGTCACTTAGGGGCTGTCTGGGTTAAATATTGTGGTTTGATTCTATCTACAGTTTCAGGTATCTATTGGTGGGCTTTGAACATATCTCCTGTACATGAGGGTGAGGGTGTTGTATCTGTAAATCCATGACCTGCTGTGTTATATGGGAGTTTCAGAACTTCTCTTTGATCTCACACTTAGGGGCCCTTTCTTCAGGTCTCCCTCCCAAAGGCCTTTTGTAAATTTCTTCAAATGATTTATCTCAAGGGAAGACCAAATGTTATGGTTTGAAACAAAAATGTCTCCCAAAAGGCTCATGTGGTAGGGCTTTAAGAAGGTGATGGAATCATGTGGTCATTACAGTCATCAGTAGATTAAAGTACTGATGAGTTCATAGCTGAATGTGCTGTTGGGAGGATTCCAACAACACATGTTAGGCTTGGTCAGAAGAGATAGGCACTGGGGATGAAAGGTTATATTCTTGTCCCCAGCCCCTTGCCCTCTCTCTGGCTCTTTTTTATTTCCAGGACTAGAGATTAAATCCAGGGCTTTCACAGTTGAGCTATATCCCTACCCCCCTTTTATTATGTTGGTGCAGGGTCTTGCTAAGTTGTCCAGGCTGGGCTTGGAAATTGCAACCCTCCTGCCTCAGCCTCCCAGAATGCTGGGATTACAGATGTGAGCCACCATGCTTGGACTTGGCTGTTTACTTTTATCTCTGCTTCTTAGCTGCTGTAAGGTTAGCAGTTTTCCTCTGCCATACCTTCTGCCATGCTATTTCTGCTTTTGAACCATCCAACCATGGACTGAAACTTCTGAAAACATGAACCAAAGTAAACTTCTCCTCTTATGTGTATGTCAGGCATTTTGTCCCAGCAACACAAAGCAAAGACATCCAATGAGCCTCAGCTAAGGATATACAATTTAAATATGATGAACAAAGTGGGGATTCACAGCTAAGGTAGGAGGGACCAGGAATGCACAAAATTTTATTTTTATCATGCTACTCAGAATGCCCTGAGAACATTTATATTATGACAGTGGAAAAACATAGTCAACAATTGCAAAGGAAGTCATCATGGGTTAATTCTGTTAAACAAATTTAGAATAATATTTTCTTTAGTAGTAATACTCACCAGTAATTTTGAAGTAATGTTTCAAAGCTGAGAGTCCTTGGTCATCACTCCCAGGCACAGGCAACCTGTCTCATTTCACTGAGCTGACCTTACCTTTTGACCCTGTGCTCTTTGTAAACTTGAATGTAGGAGCCATGGGTACCAGATACCTACTTTGGATAGTCCATGGCCTTCATGTTATTTTTCCTGAATAGAAAATTATAGGAAAAAATGTGTTAGGACTAGGAGTCAAAATCAAAGAAGTTAACATTCATACATGCTATGAAGTTTTAGAGTCTCGGAATTTGTCCTGAATCTTGCAGATGTCCAACGTCTTTCCACTGGCCAATGTCTGGCGGGCAACTCAGGCAGGCACCTTGAGTACAGGTGTGAATGAGGAGAGTGGTTTCATATTTCATTTACCTAGAAAAAAGAATTCTTGCATGTGGCATAACATTTCCAGATCATGAAAGAGGAGCTGACATAAGTAACAGTGTGGCATATTTATAGCTGAAATTTAAACCTAAGGCTATAAGCTTAAGGAATTTACAGCAAAGGAGTGAAACTGTTTATCTCTGTGACAGCTGTTAAAAAAAAATAAATATGAATGCCTGTCTAGGCTTGTTTCCTCCTTGCTGTTGTAAAGCCTGACTACATATTTCCTTTCCCCTTACACTCCCTGGCATATGTGGGGCAGTGGTGGCAAACCCATAGCATATGTGCTGCAGCCAGCTGTTTGTTATCAATGAGAGCTCTAAAATGTTCACCATTGCTGACGTAGGGACTCACACCCCATGATCCCACCAGCATCCAAAGAAAATCTATAGTTCTGCCGAATGGTTCCTAGGTAATGACACTTGGCTATCTTGGATTTAGGGAGAAACTCTTAATATTTGAGAATTATTTATTCCTGTGTTATGATGTAAATATGCCCCCCCATTCATGCATATAAAATTTAATCCCCAATCTAACAATCTAACAGTGTTTGGAGGTAGGGCCTAGGGGAATATGTTTACGTGATTAGTTCATGAAGTTCTACCTTCAAAAATAGAGCAATTCCAAATATAATAGGACTTGAGGTTCAGTTCCATGACTTTGTATCATTCACTCTTCCTTCCAACTTTGGCCATGCAATGACACAGCAAGAAGATCCTCGGGATATGTAGGCCTCTTGACATTCAACAGAAAGACAGAGAGAGGAGATAGCTCATCCAAGGATCATTGCATTCTTTTACAAAGTTCACTTACAGAAAGATTTTAAAAAGGCAAGAAGAAACATGGAGATAAAAAATGACAGACTGGTTTGGGAGGATTAACAATGAATAGGCAAAGCGGGTTAGTCAGCTATAACTATGACAAGGTACTGAGAAAAATCAATTTAAAAGCAGGACTAATTTATTTTAACTCATGTTTTCAGAAGTCTTAGCCAACATTCACTTGGTGCAGTTGCTCTGGGCCTGTGGCAGCACAGTATGTCATGGAAGTGGGAGCACATGGTAGAAAAAGACTGTTTATCTCATGGCATCCAAAAAACAAAAAAAGAGATAGGAAAGGGCAAGGGTCCCAATATCCCATTCAAGAACATGCACCTATGATCTAACTTCCTTTCATTAGGCTCCATGTTCTAAGAGTTCTATCACTTCTTAATAGCATTAAAGGCTGATGATTGAGACTTTAACTTATAAGACTGTGGGGGAATACTCTAGATCCAAACTGTAATAGGTACAAAGGTCTTTTTAACTTTAGCATTTCTTTATTGTTTTTGTTGTTTTAAAAATGGTCCTGCTGCTGCAAAATATTTCCCTCTCATCATTAGTGAAATATTTTTGACAATAATAGCTATTCTTCTTGAGTTCAGTGAAATGGAACAGGAGAAGAGATACATGATGTATGAAATGAGGAATTTGGATGAAACATTTCAGGCATCGTATTTTCCCCCTGAGTCATTTGGAAGTAAAATAGCTTTAGGAAGAAGATAATATGTAAAGTAGATTATCATTATTGAAGATTCATCTTTTATTTTCATATAGGCACATGAGAAGGGTATGCTTGTTAACCATTACCCCAATAATTTTATAAAGCATGTGCCATGACTTGCAAAAAATTCATTTTGTTGAAAAAACTATATCTCCATCTAAATTATATATGTGTATATATATATTTGTTTATAGTTCTTACAAATAGTGGAATATACTTAAATGACACTTGGGGATATTTCTTGTACAATTTACAATTTAAAACATACTTTTGGCATGTAATGGGTATAGATTTGATTACCCTTTGTCCTTTGTGTTTAGGAAAGGGAAAACATGGATAAATGAAATCCTAAATTTCTCTTGCTCAAACAGTGATAATCTCTTCTCTTCATATATAAATCATTTACTGCTGTGACTAACTTGCAGCAAAATCAATGTGTCATCTCCTCCTCCACCCCTGGTGTGCTCCCTCTGGTGTAGGTCCTAATGAGCACTGAGAAGGCTCCGGGCCTGCGGTGGGAGGGACATGGAGTGACAAGGCTCAGCCCAATGGACTAATTAGTGCGGGGCTATTGGACCTTTCCTCGTAATTGTATTACCTGGCTTTTGGCAGCCAGAGAGGGGATCTTTCAATATTACTGGGTAGCCTATCTTTGATTATAATGAAAACTAGTCATGAGAAATAGAAAATAATTCAAAGCATAAATCACAATGAATCCATATTTTGTCTCTCCTTTTTAATGAAGGATAAGGTTGAAAGGATAGTTTCTGTTCTCATCCAATTAATATAAACTGGCATTTAGTGCTCATTGAAAACTATAGAGGGGAATTGGAGCTCAAAACCAAAAGCCAGTGGGACCAATATCTTTGTGGTTATTCTGACTCAATCTGAACATCTCCAGGATCATGTTATCTTTCCTCACATTACCACATTATTAGCAGCAAGCAAACAAAACTCTTCTTAACTATTACGTTAAGACATATCCTTAAATGACTTCCTAAATAACTCCCATTTTGTCATTGACATAAAAAGTACATTTTTAAAGGGTCTGATGAACTTAGAGACATCTGTTAAAAGTTATTTTCAGAAGAAATAATAAGGAACAAGCATGCTGAATTTTTTCAGCAGAAAAAACAGTAAACTGACAGGTAAGTTGTTGTGGGGTTCCTTTCAAACTGCCTAAGAAAGAACTCCTTAATGCCAAAATAATTTTTAGAATTAAAATTTGATAGCATCATTGAAAAGTTGGGAAATCTTTTTATCTGATAATGCTTAGCTGATTCTATTGCTTTTCTGGAAAAAAAAATTGCCATTAAAATTTCACGTAAAAATCAGAGACTGTCAAATTTAAAAGGTGAAATGTAGAACAATAGGGAGTGTAACAGCCTTCCCCTGAGATACTGTGAAATGTTTGGTATAATGACATAGAGATTAATAGACTTAGAAGGCAGTAAAAATAAGTAAGATTGATAATAGACCAAAATCACAGACGGTAGTAGACATGAGTATGGGAAGAGAACCAATGAGTGTCAACTGATGTGTAGGTTGATAAAAGTAAATCTGGGAGTTTCTGCCCAATGTGGCCACTCACATCAGGGACTCTGAGAGCTGGAAAGTCCAGCATAGATATTTGGCAGAGATTAGGCTGAAAGCCAGGAAATGGAGGTTGCAGGCCTTGTCCTTTCAATTCATTCAGCTCCCTGTCAGGGCCTTACTTGACTGGGGCAAGTCACTACGGCCATCTGAAGTGTTTCCTTAGTTGTGAATGGCTAAATGACTGTGTTAAAGAAAAAAGAGAGAAAAATACTATGTTGGAGGTGGTGGTAGTACTGGGGATTGAACCCCTTGCCATCTCACTGAGATACATCTGTAGCTTTTTTATTTACTTAGTTTTATGTTGAGACAGGGTGTTTCAAAATTGTCCAGGCGGAGCTGGAGCTTGTGATCCTCTTGTGTTAGCCTTCCCGAGTGCTGGTATTACAGATGTGATCCCTTGGGCCTTCTCTATACTTTCTGAGATCATTGAGTTGCTCAGCAGACACAGGGTACTGTGTATCAGGAACAGGTCATTATGGTAGGTCCTATAGATACAATATTATTTAGATCCACTGTCTTTTCCTGAAGATGGTAATGTCTGTAGTAGAGAGAAACACAAAGAAAATACAGTGCACTATGGTAATTGCAGTGTTCCCAGCCCTGGGATCTCATGGGAAGCTGACTTCACAAACAGCAGAACCTGGGACCACTAGGTGTTTGCCAGCTTATTCCCCTATCTTCACCCATTCTTTTCATGTCCATATTTTCACTAAGTCCTGTAACTGCCACTGGTTCTTAACTTACACCCTTTTAAATCGAATATTGCCCTTCTCCTTACACATTCCTTTTTACGTGGGGATAGTTACATTGCAGCTCCTAACCTGCTCTTCACTTCAGTCCCTAGACTGACAGCCCTTTGTCTGCCCCATCTGTGTCCCACTCTTTCTTTGCCAGTCAGAGAAGGCTAAGGAAGGCCCGGTGGCCTGGTCCCCATCTTGGATTCACCCTCAGCAGCTGAGTGGTGTTGAGCCTGTTTTTAACTTCTCTGTGGTGCACCTTTCTTTTTTGTACAGTGGAATTGAAATTAACAACAGATACCACAGTAAGTAATGTGAATAGCTTTCTCCATGCCAAGTTCTTATGACTTCTTACACTCACTCACTTAGGGATGTTGTCTTGGTCCCTTCGTGTTACTATAAAAAATACTTCAGACTGGGTGATTTTTTAAAAAACACAGAAACTTAATTCTCACAGTTCTCAAGGCTGGGAAGTCCAAGGTCAAGGTGCTGGCCTTCGGCGCCTGGTAGGTCCCTTCCTGCTGTGACCTCACATGGCAGAAGAGCAAAAAGGTCAAAAAGGATGGATGGACAAAACAGCTCCCTGCACTTCTTTATTTTTTTATTATTACATTTTGGGGGGGTCCTGGGGATTGAACTCAGGGCCTGTGCTTGCTATGAAAGCACTCTGATCACTAAGCTAAATCCCCAACCCTGCCCTGCACCTCTTTATAAAGGATTAATCCCAGGCAGGAAGGCTGCTCTGATGACTTAATCATCTCCTCAATGTTCCTTCTCTTAACACCATCACACCGGCCATTAAATTTCAGCTGTTGAATTTTGGGAGACACATTCAGACCACAGTAGATAGTTACAGTGATTTCTTTACATCACGATGGGAATAGTCAACAACTTCTTACATCTAAAAATGAGTCAGAAAGATGATTAGACCTCAAAATACTATATATATAAAACTTTATTTTAGTATTATTGTTATACCATATGAATATTTTGTTAATAATATGACATTACTAACTATTTTAGACTCTCATTATCACTTGGCTTAGAGATGATCTGTGTAACTCTCCATTACTTGTTTGGAAAACACATTGGAAAAGTTTCAATCCTCGGGAGTGTGCATGCGTGTGCACGTGTATGTCTGTGTGAGTGTGTAACATTGTTTACTTTTCCAGGTTCAGAGCTTCCAGAATATTTCTGAAGAGCTTTTCCAAATTTTTCAAATGTTTCTTATTTCTCCAGTTCTAATCAGGTAACCAGACTGTCTCTGAAATATTTGGATGCTAATCACATGCCACTGAGGGGCACTTTTGAAATGAAAAATGCATCAGTTTTTTTGTATATGGCTAAGTGGATGAGAGTTGGTCATTATTTGCCAGAAACAACAAAAATAACAACAACAACAAACTCCCGCAGTTTTTTTAGCACTGAGCTAGATCCTTATCAAAGGTCCTGTCAAAGGGAGGAGACTGGCTACCTGATTCCGTAATCCCTGCGAGGCCAAGCCCCGCTGACAGATACTTCTTTTGTCCACGTTCAACTGTTTATGTCACTGCCTTGTTGCATTAATAAGTTGTTATAAAAAAAAACTGGGCCTGGGGATTTAGCTCAAGCAGTAGAGTGCTCGCCTAGCAACTGCAAGGCCCTAAGTTTGATTCCCTGCACCCGCCCCCAGAAAAGGAAAAATAGTTTATGCTTTCTCTTTGTCAGGCAATATTATAGCCATTGGCAAAACAGATAAATAAGATGTTGTTTTTATCCTGAGCAAGCTTACATCCATTTTGAAGCACTTTCCAATATTCCCATTGAAATTCTCCACCTCTAAAATCTGAGAAATTTTTTGTGTACTGTGAGGACTTAATAGTACTTGGAGTTTTCAGTGGCTACTTCACTGAACTTATATCTAATTTATTGTTCCTGGGATGTTATTAATGTGGTTTGAGCTGCACTAGTGTGATGGGAGAGCACACCATCTGGTAAAGGGACCTCTTCTGAGATCAACCACAATTTTATAAGAGAGTCAAAGAATTAAGCAATTAAAGAGCTCAGAACCAGGGTGCAGATGGGGAAATATATTCATAACTACTGAAATCTGTTTTGGGTCTTCCTGTTCCCCTTTCAGTGCTACCCTGAACATTAGGAAAGTCTGGATTTGAGAGGAGTGTGTAATGCATCTTTTGGGTTTGTTCCATAACCATTAAGTGTTGGATGGAATCAGAATGTGTAGGAATTTTTTTGATATCAAATTTTAGATCACTGAGAGCAGGGATATTACTAGAGAATTTATAGGTTATACCTATAAATTTATAATTTCTACCTATTCTACCTGCTTTCTGTATTTTCCAAGAAATGTTGTATGTGTGGAGCAACCAAAAAGAATTCTGAGGACGTACTGATGTGCAAGATGTGGGAACAGCCTCTTTAGTTTTCAAAATCTATAGATGATGATAGTGATACCACCTACTGTGTATTGAGTTATTAACCTAGATTGGGATATACACTCTTTATTTTTTCTTAAATCTTCAGAAAAGTCTTCAAAGTTTATGATGTTATCATTAATGATGGAAAGTGAGGCAAGGGAGGAAAAATTATCATATAGCAGATAATAAAATAAGTAGGGCAGTCTGTTTGACTCTTTTACATTGTTCTTTCCATATTGTTCTTTTTTCCACATTGTGCTGGTTCCTTATGAAGCACTTTAGGCACTGAGCTCTTGACTGTTTATATTAATTTGTCCATTCACCTGTTTACTCCATTCTTCATTCATTCTTGTTTCCCTTTAGTCATTGAGTTTTCAATTCACAGATATATATTTCTACATCTACTAGATTTAGAGTCTTTATACATGTATACTTATGACCCAATTGCACTATTGGAAATGTCTAATTTAAATTGAAAGATATGACATGAACACACACTCTCTTGTATACGTAGATTCACTCACTCATACAAGATAAACTACCTGTGCTCTAACCACTGCAGTAGGAACAGCATAGCAGGCAAAGGCTTCTGAGATTCAAATGAGAGACATGGGTGTTAGTTTTATCTCAGAGGATCACATGAAGTATGTCATTCCTGAATTTGGAGAGTGGGATTTTATCTGACTGATTCTTTGAGTCTTTTTTTAAAAGAACAGAATATGGACAATTGGCACTCAGGCTGTGCTGGGTGCCAGTTCTCACCATATTCCTCATTACCAGTCTCATGCCCTCATCTGCCTGCCCTTCTGCATACTCAGATCTTGGTGTTGTTTTGTAGGACAGGACTCAAGCTTGAGACTGCCTGTGGTTCACACAGTGCTTCCTGAGTGCCTAAGTGGTCGGTGGTGATGCATGTCCACTGGTATGCTTAGAATGGAAAGGGAGTGCTATCTACTGTCTCGTGGTTGCTAAGGAACAACCACAAAAAATCAGTGCCATACATTACCAGCCTATCTTCCCAGTGTGCCCTCAGGTCTGCTGTGTCCTGCCCAGACCACGGACTCTACTTTCCAGCTGTGGCTGAAGCGACACCAGACCCTGTCAGGAGCTGGGCTTGGGGTTGTGGCATGTATGCAATTGTGGGGTTCAGACTGAGGAGGTGGGAGCTCCCAAGGATGCTCTTTTATAGGATAAAATCATTTCAAAGCCCTTGTTCAATCATACCTGCTGATGTCCCATCAGCCAAAGTCAATCACATGGATAAGCACAACGTCAAGGAGAGGAGGGAGAGAGCATAACATGTGCTCACTGAAGTATAGGAATTAATGGTGTGAAAAATAAGGTACCACCTATACAATTAAGGAGAGATAAAGAAAATAAAATGCATCCAGGCATGTTGGTCATGGTTATAATCTTAAAACTTTGGGAGACTAAGGCAGAAGGGTTGTGAGTTTAAGCCCAGGCTGGGCAACTCAGCAATACCTTGTCTAGAAAAAAAATAAAAAATAAAAAGAGCTTGGAGTATAGTTCAATGCAAAGGGCCTTGGTTCAAACCCAGTATTAAAATAACAATAACCGCAACAATATTTTTTTAATTACAAATTCAAAAATTTTTAAAGGGCTGGGGATGTAGTTCATTGAAAAATATTGAAGTTCAAATCTCAGCTCTAGGAAAAAAAATACGTGAAAAGCATCATACAAACCCTAACACAAAGACCTAGAAATGAGAAAAGTGTAAACACACTTGAAGAAGATAGTAAGGTATTAGAGTCTATTTTAACTGGCAATATCAAGACACTTCAGAAAGCTTAGATACAACACACCAAAGAGTCTTGTATATGACAGATTGGAGTGGGCAGAAACTAGAGGAAAAGGGAGTTATTACTAAGTCAGTGTAATAATGAAGACCTAAAATGGGGAAGTAACAATAGAGATATAAAGGAGAGGAAGATGTGAAGGGTAGTTCTGGTGCTTGATTAGTCAGTCTTGGCCACTCACTGAATATAACAGCAGGCAGAAGGAGCCCCAGGTAGTGGTTCTATTGAAGTCCCTTAGAGAACAGAGGATGTTAATCAGATATTGCGGTGAGAGGGGAGGATTTGAAGCCTGGGTACTCTGACAAAAATAGGGAAATCAAGTATGGGAGGATTTGGGGACCGAGGATGATGAACAGTGACCCATTTTAAGTAGCTGAGCAGTCTTGGGGAGATCCCAGGAGCTGTGAGGAAGGGCAGAAGACCAAGCCTGTCAGTATGACAGAGCCCAGGACATGGGGATCGAGAAGAAGTAGAAATCAGATTTAAGAATGGTAACCTCCAAGTGGAGGAGGCAAATATTAGGCAGTAGTGTGTAGATTAGTGAGTGGCAGTGGTCACTTCTTGAGAGGACTTTGGTAGTGACAGTAAAGTGAGAGCTTGAGGAAAACATGGAGTGAAGAGTTTATTGCTGTCATTAGTGTTGTTGTGTGTCACAAGGGATTCTTTGAACAGTCCCAAGATGAGAGAGAAGAACAAAAAGTGGTTTGAAGATGTGGAGATGCAAGGTTTACTGAGAGCTAGAGCCCAGCACTTTCAGGAGAGGGAGTCTATGTCTATCTAATTGTCATTCTAAACCAGGACTTGATCTAGGGTCACCTACTTTTTGCCTTAGGATAGATCTCACTTCTAACTTCCAGTCTTCTAAAATATAGAGGCTCCTGTTCACATACATCAAGGCATGGGGGCAAACATTTTTGTAAATAATTATTGGATTTAATCATGAAATTGGTGGAAAAAACAAAGGAAAAGGACCTTGCTCCTCATTGCCCCTTAGTTAGTGTGCTGTGGGTTTACTAGGGATTAGAGAGGGTAGGCAGAGCCTACTGCCAACACAGTTATTTTAAATTCTATAGGGAAATGTGGCATAATTAAGAGTAACTAACTTTCTGTGCTTTTATAAGACAGAAATGACTACCAGTATTTAAATTAGATAATTATAAGGACATATCCCTTCCAAGGTAAATCAGTTTTAAAAGAATATTACTTGCTGATTAAAGTACAGTATATACATGTGTGAATATACCAACAGTTTGAAATCAACTGTTCCATATAACTGATATGCACTAATACAACATTTAAAAATAATATTTGCACTGTGCTTATGGGATGCAGCATGGTACCCTTTTTTTCCTATGAAATTTGATATCCTTTTAAGTATTATCGTAGTTTTCCTTTATCTCCAAATTTCCTTTTCTGACCCAAATTTGTCATTTCTTATCTAAAATGTACAAGTGTATAAGTGCTATAAGGCCTTACTGGCAAGGTAAGTGTGTCCAAGGAGATCAATGACACATATCACTTTCTTTTTGATCACACTACTACATGTGGAAATCACACATATACAGACTTTAAAATATGTTACATACTCTTAGAACTGAGGACAAGTTAAACCCTATTTAGTATCCAGTATCACAAACCCTATTTAGTATCTAATGCTTGCCATTTTCTTATGTTTCCATGTTGCTCGTGAACAGAACTGTGATCTGGAACAACAGAGCATTGTTCACATTGTGCAGAGACCAGGAAGGAAAGGTCAGGAAACAAATCCAAATGGAGGCGACAAGGCCAGAAACACTTTGGAAGCCTCTCCCAGGGAGCCCAAGAGCTTGACACGGGTGGACCTCGGCAGCTCCATCCTGCCAGGAGACTCCGTGGGTCTGGCTGTGATTCTGGACACTGAGAGCAGGACCGATTCCACAGTGCTCAGAAGCCCAGGTAATTGTAATGACTCTGTCTACTGCTACTAAAGCACTTTTTTGTTGGCAAAATCTCCATGGAGAGTAGACTCACTATACACGTATCTGGTTATATAAGTTTTGGATTAGATTCTCTTGGTCACTGCAAGAAGATTCCACTAGAAGGAGAATACTAAGATTAAAAAAAATTGAGGGAAATATATGCATATGTACAGTGAAACAGTTTCAAATTTAAAATGAAAATAAGAGATATGTGGAGAAGATATCAGTACCATGATAAGAGTATGTTATTTTTTTCTGTTTTGAGGAGCTGGAGTGGTGAGGACATGTGATAAGTCGTGTTATGTTTTGGATATATATGTTAAGGCACATTCATGCCCCTCTTGCATTCTGCTTTTCTTATTTTCTTAAAATGTATTTTGCTTGATTCTTCTTATGATACAGAGAAACTTTTAAAAGTATGGAAAGAAAGTTTTAGAGGTAATTTTAGTCACTTTAAGAGTTCTTGGCCCACATATGATGTCAACAAAATCTCTACTCTGAAGACAATCTTCTTTATCTCTATCCTGCAACTCATTCTAAGTGCTTTTCTTTGGTAAATGTACTGTCCGTGCATTTGCGCTGTTATAACAAAATACCCAAAACCAATAATATATAAAGAAAAGAAATATATTTCTCAAAGTTCTGGAAGCTGAGCAGTCCAAGATCAAGGTGCTTGCAGGTTGGAAGTTGGGTGAGAGTCGGGTTTCTGCTCTAAAGTGGCACTTTGTTGGTACTTCCTTCCTACGGTGGGGATGAAGTCTGTGTCTTCATAAGATGGAATAGACAGAAGAGCAAAAGGAATGATGGTTATACCTATTATTTCTCAAAATAACCAGCTCAAAATAAACTTTATGTCAAAGAGACATAATGTTGGGTAGAATATCCTTGTTTTCTATGCACTGAATGTGGACTAGTCTCTTGTTTGATTTATAATGGTGAGTCATGAGGTAATTTTTATAAGACATTAATCCCATTCATAAGAGCAGAGCCATCTTGATTTAATCACCTCCTAAAGGCTACATCTCTTAATACTATCACATCAGCTACTAAGTGTCAAAATGACTTTTGAAGGGGAAACAATCCAACCATATAAGATGGTCTTCCTTTTGTAATTTTGACAATATTAATGTATATTTCATAGTATTGTATTTCCAATGTAAATAGTCAAAGAAAGGACAGGATTAATTTTTGACTATGTGTATAAAAAGCATGATATGACTGACTTGAAGAGGTAGAAGTTTATTTCCTTCCTAGAGATAAGAAGCCAAGACAGACAGTTCTGGACTAGCCTAGACTTAATGATGACAGAGAGTTCTAGGACCAGTAAGATGGTAGCCCCAAATAAAAGGAAATGCTTCTGCTAAAATTATAGATAAAATTTAATAACATTTTAAAATTATTGATGTGCTTGAAGGAAAAGGATAATTTCCAGGGACAAATGGAAAAGAAACAACATTGCTCACAGCTGTCTTTAAATAAAGGAATGGATAAACCTATAATCGAAGTGCATGAACTGATGTTCTGATTGTGGATGAAAGGAATACTATGCCTCACTCATTCTGGGTTCTAAACAACTAGAAAAATTATATAAGAAAAGGGGGAAAGAGTTAAAAATTGGGAAAATATGATAAATCAAAGCATCTAAACCCCAGCAATGCCTGTATGGTATAGAGTGAGAAATTAATGTAAATATTGGACCTAGACTGATGATACATCTGTTGCATCCCTGTGTGAGTCTGGGGTGCCCAGCCCACCATCAAATTGTCCTGGGCTTGTTTCTGTTGTCTTCATAGAAATAGGAAGAGAAGTCAGAGGACAGTGCAAAGCAAGAGTAAAGTTTATTTACAGAAGGAAGAAAAGAAGAGATACAAAGCTACTCCAAGGAATGGGGGCCCAGAGCTGGGTACCTACTGATTATGGCCAGCTGTCTGTATTTATGGGACTGAGGTGGTAGTCCTTCCCTCTTGGGGCAGCACCATCTATGGGTTGGTCTTTCCCATTGCTAGGGGTTTGGATTCAATACCGCACCAATTAGGGTGGACAATGTTACAGGAACATGGCTGATTTCCTATAAATTACATTCTCCTGACATTGCAGTTTATTCTTCTTGTAAGTTCTAAAGGGCCTTGTGTCCTTTTTCTGACCTTACAAAGGGGGTTCCATCTACCCTTGCATATCTATATAATGATACATCTGTATAGTGTTGATATATCAAGTAGCACATACATTATATTATAGAGCATGCGCACGTGGTATGGCATCAGTGACCTCAGAGAAAAGCAGCCCTTCTGAAGGGGCACTCCTAATTCAATCCTACAGATCACCTTGAGTGTATAGGATACTAGGATATGCCTTCCCAAAATGTGTTTCTTTGGCACAAAGATTATTTTAAAATGGTTATTTTGAGAAATATTAGACACAGGAGAAATTCTGAAAATAGAGAAGTTACCGTTTACAAGGGAAATGTACATCTATATTGAGGAAATCTTCATTTTGAAAGGACATCTGTCTCTCTCTCTCTTTGAAGAGGAGAATTGAATCATTAGAGACTCTTGTAGGGAGAGAAGTCACCAAAGTCTGCATAACAAGCCTCACACTTTTTTCCCTGTGGTTTTCTCAGTCGCCCCCCTACAAGTGGTCCCTGGACCACTTTCTGTCTTTAATCTTTAGCTGAAGATGGTATTTAAGCCAAAATTCTAGGCTATCTCTCAGGGTATCACCAGTAGATACATGAGATAATCATATCAATATGTTTGCTTTTCTCTTGTTAATCTGCTGTTGTTACAGGGATCCTAGATAAGAACTACGAAGGGTAGAAGGAAAATGATTTTTGTCTCACACTACAAGTAGAAATTAAAACACATCATAAGCAGAAAGGTTAAATTCCCCTTAAATTTCAGAAAAAAAAAACCTGAAACAAAATGTGAAACAAATTATGTTTTATGTGAATTAAACTATAAAAAGAGAGAGAGAAAAAAAAAAGAAACCTAAAATGGAAAACAGACATAATGGGGGGAAAGTAGCTGTTAAAAAGAACATAATATTAGCTATTGGGCTGAAAAAAATATTGAATGATGGTTAAAATAGAAAATTGGGGAATGTTAAAGAAAAAATTAGGTTGAAGATAGACCTGAAGGAATGGCCCAGGTTGTGACATGGACTGAAATGTAAGAGTTTAGCATACCAGGAGTTTGAAATGAGAGGGCCCAACATTTATTCCTATTCTAATAGGAAGTCTATGATAGGATGATAAAGAATGGGAGGAGATAGAATTTCCTAGAAGAACAACTAAGCATTTCTAGTGTGGATAAATCCTCTGGTTTGAGAGTACCCAGCAAGATATATAAAAAGACATACATCGATCTCAATCAAGATAAAAATAAACTCCATAAAGGAAGCAAAACACTAAGGACAAAGAGATCTTAAAAACAAATGAAGAAGAGATTACCAAGATTGGAACAATAATTTGGATGGCTCCCAACAGAAATAAAGAAGAAAATGGTAGTTAAGTAATATGAAACTGGTGAGAGGAGCATCTTTTAACTTAGAATTTATACTCAGCAAAACTACTGCTCAAGAGAGGAACATATGCTTTGAGAGGAACACTAAGATGACTTACTTTAATTTGAAAGAACTGCCGAAGTATTTACTACAGGGAAGAATGAATTTGAGCCCAAGATGGAGAAATGCAGTGCAAGGAATAATACTCAAAAAATAAAAAGGTAAATAAGAATCAATCTAAATGAGTATGCACGGTAAAATATATAGTCAATTACTTCAATGGGTACAAAAGCAAGGTAGAACCAAAGTAGCAGATACAATGACATTTAGGAGAAAATGTAGTATCAAATTAACATGGAATTATGCTTAACTTCTCACCAATGATGAGAAAGATGAATATTAATGCAACAATATATCATTGCACCCTTCCCTAATGAGCAAAATTTAAAAGTCTGACATCAAGTGTTGGTTAGTATATAGGGCAGTGGGCGCTTTATTATGATGGAGTGGGTGTCAATTGCATTGCTACTATAGAGAACAATTCTGCAACTTTGCAATTATTAGTGAAATTCAAGAGATTCTTATTCTGTGATAAGGAAGTAGCTATCTACACAATGATAATGGCACCATTTGAGGTTATGACAAATAGAAATAATGCAGCTGTCTTTTTCTTAGAAGGGGTAGTGGGGATTGGACTCAGGACCTTTACACTAAGCTATATCCCCAGCCCTTTTTAGAACTGTGAAACATAGTCTTGCTAAATCACTAAGTTGCCCAGGCTATGCTCAAATTTGGGATCTGTAGTAGTCAGTATGCACTAGAGAACAGATACAATACAAGATACACAAATATGTAAGAACTTACAGGTTGGCTTACCAGGGCTTGCTACAAAGTCAGACATGGAAGAGTGCAGAGGGTCTAGCTGCGCTCTGGAGATCTGAAGGATCTGGCCAAAGGTCTGGAGCTCTGAAGTATCTACCTGAAGGCCTGGAACTCACTGCAGTGTCCTGTACAAATTGCTATCTGGAGGCTGATGGAAGCTGAAAGTCTGTATTGAAAGCCAGGAGATTACGTCCAAGGTGAAGGCGAGACCAGGAGATTATGTCCAAGTAGAGGTGGAGCTCCTCCAAAGAAACCGAAACAGATGCATCCTTCTTCATTTCCAGGTGATGGCCACCCAAGGCTGGATCTTCTACACTGTAGGGTGTAGAATTGTGAACCAATTTAGTTAAGCTTCTCTTACAAGTTGACACATTCAATCAACCATTACGGGATCCTTCTAACTCAGTCTCCCAGAGTGCTGGGATTACAGGTGTCCACCATCACACGTGGATAACACAGCTGTTTTTAAATAGGGGAATGGATAATCAGTGTTTCATAACAGACTCTGATACGCCTATGATAATTCCTTAGTTAAAATAAATGGCCTGGATCTGTATGTAACAACATGAATAAGCCTCCAAATCAGAGTGTTAAATTTTTTAAAATGTTGTGAATTTGCAAGGGGATGTTCAGTAAGATATGGTTTAAGGAAACCTTAAAAACATAAATCCACAAATATTTGTATACCTTGTTCCTGTTTTTTTTTTTTCTCCTCCATTTCCTTTTCTTTTACTTCCTTTTTTTTTATTTTAAACCAAGAACATGTGTTGGTACATTTTACATACAATGGTCACATTCATCACATTTATTTTGTACCTATACATGATGCATCTTGGTTCTCCCCCCTCTTCCCCGCCCCTCCCCTCTGTTCCCTCCCTCCCTATTTACAGCAGGTTTATTCGTCATTTTCCATATTTTCCCTTTCCCTTTTCTTTCCTTTGTTGCCTTTCTGCTTTTCCCCCTTCTTTCTTTCTAGTACTCCTCTCCTTTGTATATTATTTTCCTTTTATATAATATCTATTACACCTCTTTGTCCTTATTTACAGTTATGGTTTCTCATATCAGAGAAACAATTCGATGTACACTCATGAGTGTCTGATTTATTTCACTTAAAAGTATGTTCTCAAGGAACATCCATTTATATACGAATGACTCTAGTTTATCCATTTTTATGGCAGTGTAGTACTCCATTGTGTAGAAAAACCGCATTTTCTTTAGCCATTCATCGGTCATTGGGCATTTAGGTTGTTTCCAAGACTTAGCTATTACAAATTGTGTTGCTATGAACATGGTGGTGCATACGTCCTTGTGGTATGACGAATTTAATTCTTCTGGGAAGATCCCCAGTAGGGGAATAGCTGGGTCAAATGGAACCTCCAGTTGTAGTTTTTTGAGGAATCTCCATATTGATTTCCACAGTGGCTGGACCAGTCTACATTCCCACCAACAGTGGAGGAGGGTTCCTTTTTCCCCACAGCCCCTCCAGCATTTGTTATTGGTTGATGTTTCCATATACGCGGTTCTTTCTGGAGTGAGGTGGAATCTTAACGTTGTTTTGATTTGCATCTCTCTGATGACTAGTGATGTTGAACATTTCTTCATATATTTATTTGCCATTTTTATTTCTTCATCTGAGAAATGTTTATTCATTTCAGTTGCCCATTTTTGGATTGTGTCTTTAAATTTGGGAGGTTTAATTTTTTTAAGTTCTTTGTATATTCTAGATGTTAGACCTTTGTCTGATGGATAGCTAGCAAAAATTTTTTCCCAGTCTGTGGGTTTTCTCCGTACTCTATTGGTGATTTCTTTGGCTGTGCAAAAGCTTTTTAATAGCATGTGGTCCCAAGTACTGATTGTTTGTATTGTTTTCCGTGCAGTCTGGGTTCTGTTCATAAATTTTTTTCCTACCCCTATGTCTTCGAGAGTTCTTCCTATTTTATTCTCCAGTAAATTTAATGTTTCTGTTTTAATGTTTAGATCTTTGATCCACTTTGATTTGAGTTTAGTACATGGTGAGAGACATATATCTAGTTTTAATTTTCGACATGTGGTAAGCCAAATTTTCCAGCACCATTTGTTAAGTAGGCTATCCTTCTTCCAGTGAGGGTGTTTTCTTCTTTGTCAAAGATGAGGTATTTGAGTGTGTTTGGGGTTGTTTCTGTATCCTTCAATCTATTCCATTGATCCTCAGGTCTGTCTTTTTGCCAGTACCATGCTGTTTTTAATACTGTAGCTCTATAGTATAGTTTTATGTCTGGGACTGTGATGCCCCCAGCTTTTCCCCTGTTGCTTCGGATCGTTTTTGCTATTCTTGGTCTCTTGTGGTTCCAGATGAAATTCATGATTGTCCTTTCTAATTCTTTGAAGTATGTTAGTGGTATCTTGATTGGAATTGCATTAAATCTGTATAGTAGTTTAGGAAGTATAGCCATTTTCACGATGTTGGTTCTTCCTACCCATGTTCCTGGTTTTTTTGACCATATGTATAAATCACCTTTCTTATCATTTAGACACAATATCCAGTACTCACAACTTGAAAAAGGAGAGGTTTAGTTTCTCACGGGTTCAGTCCATGATTGGTGGGCTGAAAGGCAGAGACGTTGTCATGGCCACTTTCTTGTAGCTGGGACACAATGCCTGACTCCTGCAATTTAAAGGAGGAAAAGTACATTTTGACTCACAATTACAGTCTATGGTAAGTGGCTCCAGAACAGAAAAGGCATGGCGGACAGGAATAGGAGAGAAAGCTGCTTTTGTCATTGTGTCCCAGAATCAGAGAGCAAGCAAGAGCTGGGAAGGAAGATACACCCTTTTAGGTCATGTACCCAGTGGCCCACATCTTCTGACCAGACCCCGCCTCTTAACAGCATGTCAGCTGTATCATCCCCGTAATCCAATCACCAATCACCCATAATCCAATCACTCTGTCTATGATTGCATGAGCCCTTTGGGGGACATTCTCCATCCAAGCCATAACAGACATCATAGTGGAAGAGTAAGACAGAGCAAAAATGCTTAGTTCATGTGGCTGGCCATAGTGGAAAGCAGAGCAGGGGAAGAGTGCCAGAGTAAAAGTGGTAAGGTGCCAGACATAGACCCCAAGGCCATTCTTCCATGAACTAAACAGTTGTGTGTTCTGCCAGTCCCCAGAGAGGATCCCAAAGCCGATCAAGTTTAACTCCACCTAACAGCCACAATATAATATATTTTGTCTAAAAAGGGTATCTTTGAAAGTTAAAGGTGGCATTTATACATAATTAAAATTACATATTTTCAAATTTCTGAGGTATTTATTTAATGACCAAGTTACCTTATCATGCTATTAGATGTAGAAATTAGTTCTATAATATGATTTTCAAAAATTCTTCCTAAAAATAAAAAATATTCACATATTCTTTGACTAAACTTAAACTGTTCTGTTCATCTCAACAGTAACAACATTAACAGAATAATTGTATTGTGTACATATTAACATACTTTTATGGGTTTCCTAGTATATTTGAGTCTACTATCTTGCCAATGATATTTACTTGGAAAATTAAAAATACAGTATAATCTTATTATTTTATTTTATTGTAAAAGTTCCTTTTAGTCTTCTTTAAAATTTTATTTCATGCTGAATGATTCTAGAACTATTGACACTTTCAGTTCACTTTCTCTCTAGATCATAATTTCAGTTTAGAAAATATTCTTTTCTCTGGGCTAGGAGAAAATTCTACTAAATGTCAAAATTTATGATTTAAATTGAAATGTAGAATTATCTCAACCCCAAAACTAGATGAAATGAATTCTTGTACATTACACAGTTTGGTGAATGATAACAGCAGGAACCTCTGGAGCATGGCATGCTTCGTGAGGAGACTCACTGGCCTCTGCTTCCTACAGGCACCATAGTCACATCTGACCTCTGATCATCCTGATTCTCGGCCCATCTTGTGGCTGCCAGCCTCCTGTGCTTCTGCTGGGACTGAGTGATACCACCTATCTAGTGCAGTAGGTGGCAGACAGGTGCCATCCTGCTTGTCTTCTCCACACTACCCAGGCTAGGGGCTGCCCTCCTGGCTCCCTGAGTACTATGACTGACAAACAGGCACAGTTCACACACAGAGAGCCGGGTTATCCCAGGTCAACTTTAAGACTTGACTCTGTTTTGATCTCACAGAGGAACCAGAAGCATTTATTTCATAGTCTTCCTTTAATATTTTTATTTTAATGTAATACAAGTATATATTAATAAAGAAAATATAAAAAAATTCTTCTTACTTCTATGAAAAAATAAAACAAAATTCCATAACAAAATAAATAGATAATCACAATACTTAACACACTGTATATCATATTTGTAAAAGAATGCCCAAAATGTTACTCAGAGTACCAGTCATGGACAAAAAGACCTCTTACAAAGAAGAAACAGATAATAGCACAAAACACTTCCAATGAACTAAGAGAAAATAAAACAAATTAACATGTATATTAAAATATTTTTGAAACAATAGAATAAATAATATGGGGAATTATTTGAGCTTCTCCCTAACATCTTAATCTTCAAATATAGAAGGATTCGCTTTTTTTCACGATTCTTGTACCTTTTAAAAATTTTGTATTGCTTCTCCTTCTGTACCCTTCAAATGGAACATGTGGTGTTTGGAATGTTTTAAGAAAAAGAGAGGGAGAAGGAGAGGGAGAGGGACAGGGAGAGGGAGAGGCTCAATTTTTTTAAATTTTGTTATACCAGTTAGCCATTGTTTTAACTACTACGAGCTGTGAGAAAGCAATACCTCTTCTTATGTTGTTTTCTTCTCCATCTCCAACTGAATCTATTTAGGAACTATTTTTGTCCAATTAGCTGCAATTTTCCCTAAAATCTCCTTGAAAATAGTGACAAATGTTTACTGTTCTTTAAAATTGTAAACATAGTGTTTTAGTTACTTTTCTCTCGTTGTTGGGACAGAATACTCGACACCCAAAGGTAGGGGAAGAAAAGTTTATTAGCTCACAGTCTGCACAGGTTTCAGTCTATAGTACACTGGGTCCGAGGCAGGGTGGGCTGGTGTGGCAGAGGCAGAGTAGACCAGCATGGCAGACTGGCAGCAAAGTAAAGTCAGGAAAATGCAAGGAATGTATGCAAATAAGCAATGCAAACAAGCAGCTAATTAGCCTCTTCCTGTATCTTTTATCTAGGCTACCTACCCCCAGGGCGGCCCGCACTCCCACCCCCAATCTCAGTCTCACATCCTTGATCCCAGCAAAACCATGCCAAAGCGATCAATGGATCAATTTAGTAATCACACACTCTAGATCCAGCTATCTCTTACCACATGAGGCTTTGGGGGAACATCTAGACACAAACCATAACACATAGTAAATTATCCATCAGAATTTCTATGTGTTCAGCTTTTAGAACTAATGTTTTATTTAAAATTGTACAGAGAAAATGAGATGTCACCCCTTCAAATACCTCAGCTATTTCATTGATTGAACAAATGCAATATCTTGAATGGGACAATTTAGAATGACTGGAGGCAACCAGTACATTCATATAATTGTGTCCCTTTGATTAAAAAAATAATGTAGAGTTCCTGGAGCTGTGACTCAACAAACTCTGTTTGCAGAAGAATTATCTGGAGATACATGTTCCAAGCTTCTTTAGTGACCAAAATTTTTACCAGGGTGAGAAGAAATTCTTACTGTATGCTTATTTCATAACCAGAAATTCTGATTCATTTGGCTGGGGCCAAAGCTCAGAACCATCAATGTTGTGTATCATCTAAGAAACTTTAGCCTACAACAAAGATCTTCAACCTTACCGCTGTTGGTCCCATCTGCTGTTGTCATGGGCCAACAGGTACAAGGTGGGACAAGGGAGTCAGGTCAGGAGGAGAGGCAGACACACCAAGTCACTCCATAGCAGCCTGAGCAGTTTCATATCTACCTGTTTCACATAGTAATCACCTAACACACCTGCCACTTGGGAAAGTATGTTTGACACTTCTTCATTAGAGAAAGAAAAATAAGAACAATAACAATAAACTGGATTTTCTGCATGTTCTAGAGTATTTGAATTCAATTAGGAAGAATTTAAGTGCTGGCTGTACACGAGAGGGCCCTAAAAGGTAAGTCGAGTGGCTGGGAAGGAGCCACACGTGTAGCTAAAGCAAACAGAAACTTCTGAAATCTGAGAATGTACCTTTCGGGTATTTTTCAGTGGCAAAGGTAACTGATGAACAGGAGAAATGATACCATGATTTGTGTTAATAACCAGTTGCAATATATACTGTTTGTACTGTAAAATTTACCAATGCTAAGATGGAGTCATTTACGTCAGGGAGTTATGAAAGAGTAAACCTCATACACATCTGAAATAAATACTATCACAGGAACTTTCTAAAATCCCACCAGAAACTCCTGCATGCTCTACACACCCCGATCTTCCTGCACGTGTGTCTATACCATGACTTAGAGAACAGAGGCCCTCGAGTCTGCGGCATTGCATACAAGCCACCCTCAGAGAACACTTGCCTACCACTGGCTGTTTCTACTAATGAGTTAACACCAGTTTCTGCAGCAGGACCTTGTGACCAGTGATGTTTGTTTTAAAGCAACAGGGCCTTCCTTTTTTATATATAAAAGTCATTCTGTATCCCAACTTCTCTCTATGTGCCTATGATCCTTCATAGTTTGCATAATCCAGATTATAATTCTCTATCATTTATGAATTCATTTCTTTGGAAAGTCATTTCTCTGTTATTTCAAGTTCACAGCACTTAGAAGCTAGAACATATAGCTAGGACAAGATTTGCAAGAGGAAATGAAAGAATGAGAAGAAGGAATTTAGGTATTCTTAGAGCAGTGGTGTTGAAGCATAGTGGTCATCAGAATCACCTGTAGGCTTCTTAAAGCACAGATTGTTGGACTCAGCCCACTACACTAGCACTGGACTAGTGTAGATGCTGAGAAACTACATTTCTGTGTTTCCAGAATGGGGCACCATTCTTCAATCCTGAGAGTCAGACGAGAAAAGGCTATTGAACCAAGAAAAAGAAAAAAAAGAGGAATATTCTCTAATATTTGTCATGCAGTTAATTAACTACTTAGACACATGGGGACTGGATCCTTATTCTGTGCCAGACATCATTCCAGGCATGGGGGTGAGCAGGAAATGGAAACAGACAAAATGCCTCCCTAAATGGAGCTAACATCCTTAGAGGATAATAAACAAAGAAACAAATCACTAATAAACATATCTTCTATGGAGAAACATCTAGCAGATTGTATTGATAAACTCTCTGTTACTAGACAAAATACCCAGTGTCCACAGTTTAAAGGAGAGGTTTATTTGGCTCATAGTTCCAAAGAATTCAGTTCATGGTTGCCTGGCACCAAGGTAGGAACATCATGGGAGAAGGGCTTAGAGTAGCAAAGCCACTCAATTCCTGGCAGCCAGGAAGCAAAGCAAAGAAACAGTGCCAGAGAGGAAGGGGCCATATGTAGACCACAAGGTCACACCTTCTTGACCCACCCAGATACACACAGTAATGTGCTTTCCTAATCCCCTAGGTGGCTCCCAAACCAGTCACATTGACAATTTAGCTTAAACATCATATGAAGTAAATGGTATGGAAAAGTATGAGAAAATGGTAGGAGGGTGTTTTTTAAAAAGGTGGTCAGAAAGCCTCTCTGATGTGACATTTGACGAAGGCATCTCTGGGAGCATCCTTTTGGGTATATCAGGCAGAGGGAAATCAACAAGCTCATGAACCCGAGGAAGGAATGTGCTCAGAAAGCAATAGGGTGCCTGGAGTAACAGAAGTGGAACAGTAGGAGAGGAAGTCAGAAAAGGGAACAGGGTGGGCTAGGTCCTGCATTTTATCCTGGTGAAGAGTCAGTCCCTGAGGATTTTTGAATAGTGCTGTAACATAGTCTAATACAGGAGGTTCCCCCTCCCTACATGTGAGAGAACTATAGAAGGCTGGGATGGAAACAACAGGACCAGTAGGCTTTCAAATTGTAGGACTGCTGCAAAGCCTGCATCATCCAGAAGTAGTGGGAATAATAACAGGCAGCATGTGTGCTGTGCACCGGACCACACCGAGTTCTGCCTCCATGGCATACCTGGGTGAATCCTCCAGCTGCCCTCTAAGGTAGATAGTATCTCTGTCCTCATTATATGTAAAATAACTGTATGACATTGCTTGAGGAATGGTCCAGAAAAGGCAAAGACTTAAGTGAAGGACCATCCCAGTCCAAAGCTCGTATTTGTGTTACTGAACTGTAAGACACTGGAAGGAAGGAAGAGATTTTTACATTTCCTCTAGGTATTTTGATTATAAAGTACACAGTCTTACAATGGGTCATTTTGAAATATCATGTTAATTGTTAATTTCAGCAAAATGGTGAAATTTTGAAACTCAACTTTATATCACACGAAATGCCATTTTTCTTTATTTGGGTTTAAAAAATATATATATTTTTAGGCATCTGCTTTACCACTGAGCTAAATCTCCAACCCCTAAAAAATATATATATTTTTAATTCTGTCCAGTTTTTTCAAGTCATACTGCTTGACTTTACTGGGAAGCATTTAATTGATATTGAAAACTATTTTATTATATAATAAGCATTTACAGTTTTAATGAAAGAAGCTGATTTTGATGAAACATTAAATTCTGGGGTAAATTTTTAAAATGTAATTTGAAAATTTAAAACAGAAAAAAAAGAAAAGCATAAAAAAATTGAAATCAGCTGATTTGCTTTTAAGACTTGCATTCTGAATCCACACCATACACACATCATGATTAGTAGAGAATATGTTTTTATCAACAGTTTTCTGCCAGTGGTGGAATGTAATACCAAATGAAACTTATTCTGGGATTTTAAATTAGCTAACACCTGCCAAATACAAATTAGTCACGAAGGCCTGTTAATGAAATAAAGTGATAAGCTTCGGACTTAATTCTCATTTTATCCCAAGCCAAATCTCAAGTACTTGAAAATATGTGTTTTACATGCTAATCACTTTAAGCTAAAGGGTGTGAATTTCTTGGACAGCTTTAAGGAGTGCCTGTTGCTTAAACTTTCAAAGTGTTGACAGTCATATTATTGCGATTTAAAATTGATATCATATCAGATTATTAAAAATACATTAGGATTCTTCAAGGCATTTAATTTTTCTTCCAATACAGACATTTTTACTGTAGTATTTTTTCAGTATTATAAGAGAAAATATAGAAAGTGATACTGTACAGTACTGAGAATTTTGCCAGTTTGACATTTTGGGGGTGAGGGATGGGGCGAAGAGAGCTAGGCCTGTATTATTTTCCAAGAAGTCTGAATACTCTTCCAAGTGCAGAAGTAGTTGTTTCTTCCTTTTTATAGTACTTTTTATATATACTGTCATGTAATTACTTGTAACATTTTTTGCATACTCTTTTGAAAGCTCACTCATCAAATGCAAGTAGGTCAAATACATTTTGTACCTCCATTGCCTGGCACATGAATGATGATGACTATTTTATCATGCTGTCAAAAAGTTTTATTCAACATGTAAAATATAACCTTACAACTCTTCAACTCTTGTTTTTCCACATTTGGCAGGAAAAATGGTGAATAGTTGTATATGGATAGCACAATACAATGTTCCTTGGGGTATGCAACATATAAGCAACTGTCCTAGTCCTGAGGGAGTCAGCATGAAGTAGAGGATGGCTAAAGATGATCAGCCACACCAGGGAGTATAGTGTCAAAGAAATAGTTCTCTCTTTTGGTTTTCTCAGCCATCTTCTGAGTAATTCTAATGCCAAATAAGTCTATTGATGGGAAGAATTTGAGAGTCAACAGTGGTTACCAGAGACTGAGGAGGGTAGGAGAAAGGGGAGATGGGAGAGGTCAGTCAATGGGTACAATGTTATAGTTTGATACCAGGAACACATTCTGGTGTTCTATAGCACAGCAGGATGAATATAATGAATGATAATGCATTATGTATCTCAAAATAAGCAGAAGAGAAGATTTTGAATGCACTCATCATAATGAAATAAAATTATAAGGTAATGGATATAATAATTACCCTAAATCAAACATCACATTTTATCTCATAAATGCACACAAATATTATGTCAATGCATTTAAAAAAAAAGTCAGATAACAACAAAAGTAAAAAAGGGATTTAGAGGAAGGAGAGGCTAAGATGGACTTCAGAGGCAGACTTTATTTGGCTCTTGGGTGCTGGGGATGGAACCCAGGGCCTTGTGCATTCTGGGCTGTGCATGCCAGGCATGTGCTTTATCACTGAGACACATCCCAGCTCCTTTGAGGCAGGTTTTGAGAGACGAAGAAGAACTGTCTCTCAATGGGGAGACTGGAGATGTCGGGCAGAGCTGGATTCTACTCAGGCAGATGTCCAGAGGATTGATAAGGTAAGAAAAGTGTTTCCTGCTGTGGAGACCTCTGAAAGCCAAAGTCTTAGTGATAAAAAAAAGGCCATCATACTTTTCGGTCCCATCCCTCCTCCTCTTTTGGTGTTTAGGAAGTGACTTCACATCATGGATCATGCATTCTTTTGTTAGATACTTGTAAAGGGATACGCCATGGAGTCTTGCTGGGAGGAATGCCAGCATGTACACAGAGTGAATGTGGAGAGGAAAAGTAAAAGGCAGTCAGGGTGAGCCATTCATGCTGTGGGTTGGGGGGTGGGGGCGGTGCTAGCGAGCTTCCTGTTCAGATTGGGTGCTGTCCTTCCTCCCCATGTTTTTATTCATGTTTGTTTGGGGAAACAGGGCTCTTTTGGAAGAATTTTGCTTTTTGTGGTTGACTGATTGCGTCTAACTGCTTATGTTTTAAAACAATGTGGAGAAAAGTAGGTGAGAAATGAGTGTTGGCTGGTGAAGTTAAGTGTGGTACTTCCTGGGAGCCTTGACATGTTTTGATTTTTCTGAAGCCGCTTCTACAAATTCATATTGTGATATAATGCAAGAAGAGAATTGGAGCTCTGGACTAAATGAGACCTTGCTTCACTTTGTGGTGAAAGGCTGTGTAATTTAAAGCATGTGAGTGTCCCCCACCTGGAGGTCTTAATGACCAATTAAGTAAACCATTTGTATGTTTTACTCTGTAAACTCTGGAATCTTTCAGAGGACACTGAACATATGCCAAAATGGTAAGATTTGCACTTGGTAGAAGAATAGAAGCCAGGAAAGTATATTAACAGCTGATGGATTCACCTTGGGAATCATGTGAGCATGCTAAATAATGCTTAGTGGCCAAAAAAAAAAAAAAAAAAAAAAAAAAAAAAAGGGAGCAGGCTGAGGAATTCCATTTTCTTGATAGAGTTAGAAGGAAGATAAAGAAAAAATTACAAATTAAGTCAAAATTAACTACCTTAACCATTTTCAAACTTTCTAAATTTGTTCTGAATAAGTAAAGACTGATGGCAATTTTGAGAAACTTTTACTGAAGGTATTTTGTTGACCTGTAGCTTACAAACACTTCACACATAATTCAAGAATTTGTATGCCACTTATGTAATGAAAACAGAAATTAGCAAAATGTCTGTTTTAGAAAGTGATAGGAAACCCTCATGACAAGTAAACAAATTATTAGGTCCTTCTTTTTTAAAATCAGTTTTTGATAATTTCATGGAATCAGGGCCCAAATACTGGACCTTCTATGTCTACTGGACATATTAATTTTCTGAATGATACTTTTGAAGCTCTGTAAGATCTTAGAAATTTGTCCTTCATCCTCAAAGATAAAATTAAATTGACTATCTTTGATATTACAAATGTATCATTATACTCTGATTCTTTGAAAATTAACATTGTATCTTACTTTAACTAGACTGTTCAATCCACTAGTATGGGCATGGCAAGGAGGCTGGACAATATGGTGTGACCTGTGAATTACAGAAAGCTGTCAAATCATGGCAAAGAAGAGCTTCCAATAGCCCAGATCTGATGCTAGAAGGATATGAAAGATGGCAGCCACTAGTCTCATGGCCACTTTCTTCTTACTCTTCCAGTGACCCACTTATCATGCAGGGCATTCTTTTCTCTTCTGCTTTTTACTTCTTTTATCTTTGATAAATGAAACTTTAGTGTTTTCCAATTGGCTTTGTTCAATTCTTTGAAATGAGACAAGAACCTTGAACCACTGGACACTCCAGCATCTGATAACACGTAGAATTATGGTTTGCTTTCTCTAAGAATGGAATCAAATGGCCAATCATTTACTGGAGTGCATTCAATGAAAATCCTTTGAGCCAGGGAATATTTTTTATATCCCAGATATTTACCATGGTGTCTGATATATAATGGCACCTCATAAATGTTTGCTATTACTGGAGAATACACCAGGACAGGATGACAGGTATTTGTTTCTAATTTCCAGGCCAATGCACAGTGCTTGGGCTGTCATGTGTCTGCAGCACAGAAGCTAATTCTGTTGGAGACTGAGTTGAATCCCAACTCTACTCCTTGCTTCCTTGTAGACCTTGGACAGTGTATTTTCCTATTGCTGCAAGTGTGTTCTATGAACCAGCAGTTTCACTTGGGAGTTTGTCAGAAATTCAGACTCAGTGATCCCATCCAAGACCTAGTGAATCAGAAACTGCCTTTTAACAAGATTCTCAGATAAATAGAACAAATTAAATTTGAGAAGCAGTGATTTTCTTAATATAGTAGATTTCAGTTTCCTCATAATATGAAGATAATAAAATCACTGACTCACAGGGTTGATGGCAGATACTTTGTGACATGGACTGCTGTGCATAGTAATTACTAAGTGTTTGATAGCTTTTAGCCATTTCTGTTGTCTTCTCTCTTTCCAACCCATCCGTACAAAAGGCCCAGTATTGCTCCAGGACTCTGAAATGTAGTCTAATTTTATAGATCCAAGGCTGTCGACTTCAATTTCCAAAAAAGAAAGAGCTAAGTCTCCGTTCCATCCTTTAAAAATCTTCCTACTCTCAAGAGTCCCCTGAGGTTACTTAGTTTTGGATCAGAGTTTTATTTGTTTATGTATTCATGTTTCTATGTATTTATTTAATTTTGGTTATCTGCACTATACATGCGGAACCAAAGTAGTACAGATTTGAGAAAATGAGGGATGACATCAGGAATAATACGTCCTATGGCTACTGTCCTACAATTTTACATTTTCATTGCCTTCCAATCCTGAACACAACTTATTTTCGAATATTCCAGAAGAGAACTAGATTAATCTTTCAGTTTTCATGATCTATATTTAGTCATTAGAATCCATTTGGCAGGAAAAAAAAGTTTCAATAAAGCAAAACAAGGACATTGTTTTATTGTTTCTGTGAGAACTTGATTGAAGAAACTTCAGGAATCTACATATACCCAATTCAATATTTTAAAAGAGGAAATTAGCTGAGGAGGGGTCACAGGTATGGGCCAGGTGCCTTCTTCAACTTGGCACTGCCAGCAGGTGATTGCAAGAGGGATTCAGGGACAAATTAGTAATCATCATCATGACTCAGACAGAGCTCACAGTCTACAAGACCAGGAAGATGTCCACAGATGCAGACCTGATCACCTAGACACATGTGTTAAGATCAAGGTCGTTGTATGAAACAAAGCACTGAGAACTGAGTATTATTAATGTCTTTTCTATCTGTCTACTTGAATCTATTACAAGGATCTCTATAAGGTTCTACAAGTGTCCATCTTTACACAGCTGCAAAAAGAAGTTTATTTATTATACATGTTGTTCAAAGACAAGATTTTCCACGAAGCCATTGATAAATTAAGGCAAACATTTTAATCCAGAGTGATAGCCCAGAAAAGTGTGATTTACCAATCTTCACAGATTGCTGCTGTTTACTATGCAGTTTATTGTTGAACACAGGCATGCAGACACAAACACACAGACACAGATACACACACACACACACACACACACACACACACACAGAGAGTAATGGCAATGTGTGTGCTCCTTCTGCCAGAGTAGCTATTACTACAAGCTGCATGTTGTGTGAACTTTTGATGCCAGTATGAGCCTTTTAACAACAAAGGGTCAGTGAACCCTTTGCTTTCTATTGGATGGATATGAAGCCACCTCTCTTGCATCAAAAGAGTTGAATCATTTGATAGTCTTTGACTGCATCAACTCTTCCATAGTAGCATCACTAAAATTTTGGTGGTACAAACATGAATACAATTTTAGAAAAACTTTGGCTGAGGTTGTGGAGCCAGAGGTTCCCTACAAATGGTGAGATCACATACAAATTACTCACACAGGATTTGCCATCACGAACATGAGACTGTTTTATCATCTTTGACTACTATGTAAGTTTTGATTAATAATGCAAGTACTGCTGCCACCGTACACACTTATTTGGGATGTGTCAATTTATACTGGCTTATACTGGTAAAGAAGAACCATGCCTTTAATTCTTTGGCATAATGCAGTTTCTTCATATCACAGAGAATAACTGATCTCAGTGAAATATGGACCTCTTCAATGACTGGACATAGCTGTCACTTAATAGTACTGTGTGATTGCAAATTTTCACCACATGCTGCTATCACACAGACACAGATCAGATAATTTTGAGTTGTCACTGCCACCCTCTTTCGTGAACAGAGAAATCCAGTATTTTTTAGACTAGCTATTTTTCCAGTTTCTCTTTCAATGATTACTTCCTTTTCTTTTGGATTCCGTGGCATATAATTATTTTTGTTTGTGTGAATAAAAATTATTCTTTTAACACAGCTAAAGAGGTTAGCATAGGCAGTCGAACTCTGGGTCCCAGAGTACCACATTCAGTTTTCCCAGATCTCACTGGGCACCGGGCACCATGAGGCAGGGGTTGGCCTGACAGCACTCAGTAGGTAGTTGTTGTTTAATTAGTATGTGTTAAATGAATGAAAACACCATTTATCCATTCATCCTTTGATGACTTCTTTGAGACTTTGAGATGTAATGCATTCTGGCCCAAGGTTTAAATTGCTTGAGAAATTTGTGTTCTTGAAGCAGAGTCCAGTTCTTTTGTCGGAGACAAACAGATGCCTTAACCACTGTAGTCAATATATCTATGAGTATATTGACTCATATGATACCCTGTGGCACCATGAGAGGAAATGCAGCTTCTATCTTTGACCAAGTTTTTCTGCTTCTCAGACTTTATCAGAAGATCATATTAATGGTGATTATAAGGAATTACCCAGAAACATGCATTGTATAAGTCAGTAAAAAACTGAAAACAATCAAGAAGTATGGTTATAGGGACTGAATAAAGAAATGTGTACCAACTCCATAAAATGTGATTCTGTGTACCCATTGAAGATGATGTTGGAGAATAATATTTAAAGACGTATGATAATGCTACATGAAAAAGTAGATTCCAAAATACTGAGCACTGTATGATCCTATTTTGTAAAAACTAGAACAACTAAATATATGTACTTATATGCTCATGTACCTGTTTGGAAAAATTTGAAAATATATAACAGTTAATAGTTCTTATTTGCAATAGGATTATGAGTTCTTTTATTTTGAATCTTCTTTTATTCTTCCTGTAATTGTTATACATTACTTTTAAGTTAAGAAATAAGTTCTAAATATATATGCCTGATGGGCTGGAGGCAGAGATCCTGGAAATGTGGGTACTTGGAGACTCCTAGCACTCCCGTTCTGTGTCCCTGGAGTGACTCCACTGACTGTGGGCCTTTTATATATAGTTTGTGGACCTGGGACAAAAAATATGCTAGATAAACCTTAGACATCTTGCAGAGCTTTTTTGTTTGATGGTTTGTGGAGGGTATTAAAGATTAAAGGATAATCTTGAAGGACACATTGTATACTAAAGATTTATCGACTAAAGATGGGACAAATAAGATATAAATATATATTGAATATAATTTATTGAAATTATAAAAACTCATAATTTTACAAAAATATAAAATACACTGGAAATTATTGGAAATAACAAAAGCCTTAAAACTGTACTCAGAAAAGTGGTCATTACAAGGAAAGCAATAAGCATTTGCCTAGATTTTTCTTTAAGACTTCCATTTCCAGATGACCAAATAGCTCTACTAGTTGAGGTAAATTTTCATACACAAAGTAATTTCATGTATATATTTGGGGAGGGATTCTAAAATTAGAATATGCACAATTGTGTAAGTCTTGATACATTCTGACAAAACTTATGAATTCATGAAGTCATTAGAGAGAATGAATAAACATACAATGGAGGGGAACAAGCCAGTTTCACATGAAATCTTAAGAGAGCCAAAAGTAAGACAACCAATTAGTGATGTGTAGTATACTGTTGAATCTGGGTAATGGCTAGTCATTGTACACTTTTTTGTACTTTTGTGCACTTTTAAATTTTTCAAAATACCTATTAGCATATGAATGATAGTATGTGTGTGTGTGTGTGTGTGTGTTTGTGTAATACTAGCATAAATTGCTGGATTAAATAAAAAACAGGTTAATATTACAAGGGCAATAAATCATTCTCTTTGTACCTATCTGTTACACTAAACAGAAGTTGTATGCGTCTCTTCCAGACAAAAATCTACAAGTTAAGTTTAGCTGGAAGTTGTACAACACCATGTCAGAACAAAAATATGTCTAGAACTTGCTGAAAGCATATTTAGTAATCTGTTTTTCCAGACCATTTCCCTCTTTGTGATCATGAATAATCTCAAAAGACTGTTTTGCTTGTCTTTTAATCACATTAAAAAGTTGTTAATATATTTGGCTGATTATTTACATAGATCTAGTAAGACTGTTAATTGAGCAGATAAGCCTGCTTGAATTTGCTTTGGAAATTTGGAGCCATGTGATTTGAGCCAGAGAGTTTACTCTGCCTGAGAATTTTCATGAGGAATCTTAGATTTGACACTTAAAAGCCTCTGTTATTTGCTCAATTCCAAGACTGGGAAAACAATCCCAAGATATTCTCTCACTATACTTCACATGCTGTATCTATAAATTTGAGTAAATTATTTCTTGAGGCTGCCAAGGAGATCATTGGCCGGGAATTATAATATACATGAAATAGTTATTAAATCTGTTTTTACGGGTGGGTTTTATAGGCATTGGCTACGTGTGTAAAGCCAATTGTTGTCCCATAATAAGGGATGTTAGATCTGATGAAGTGAGATCTGTTCCCAAGAATGTCTTCGTGTGTGTCCTTTGTTACAAAACCAGTTTTATAGTATACTGAAATGAATACAGGTCCCTAGTTACGTATATAACTATGTGTCATGAAAAGTACAGAGGTTCGGTAAAAGTATTTATTTCTGAATTCTGAAGTCCAGTGAAAACCAAGTACTACTTATTAATGTTTCTGTTCAGCTTATAGAAACACAGCCTACTAAATTGACAATGATAATAGATGGAGAAAGTATTTTCATATACCTTTAAAAATAAAACATTAATAGCAGTACCAAGAGCAGTCAAAGAAAATAACCATAATTAAAGATCCACAACATTTCATTTGTTCCTATGTAGGCACTGATTGTTTTGTGGTGTCTTCAAGTAGTGATACTGCTCTCATGAAGGACATTTAACAGTGGTACCTTGGTATTATTAGTCCCCAGACGTGCAATAAGTACCAGAAACAATGAGTACCAAACAAATTGTTTTGGCTAAAAAAGATAATGAGTCATGAGGGAGTTAACACTAATAAGTTCTAGCTTATGTGTCAAGTACCAAACAAACCATACAGGGACAATTTTTTGTATCAAAATGCATAGAGTACCAAATTTGATGATTTCCAAAGCGGTAGAGTACGATATGACTGTATTTCCAGACTTAAATAGGTCCCGGAAATCCTGCTTCATTGCACTGGGGCAATCTGAAAGTTGTTAAGCTGATGTCACCTCTAAAGCCCATAACCAAGAGTATTCTTCAAAGTGTCACTTGATGAGTATACGGTATGCAGCACAGACCTTCATGAGCCCCAGAATGAGCCCTTCTGTAATGAAGCCTAGGCCTGAGATTTACAGCGGAGCTCTCAGATGAGCACCAAATGGAAACAGAAACAAGTTTGATAATATTAAGAGCTCAAATTGATTATTTCAGTGACCATTGATATCAGAATGGGGAATGTAAAGTGTCCCTTGGTGATACACTACTTAACTGTTTCACGAGGTTTTGAACAGTTTTTCCTTTGCTAGGAGGTACTGTAATGGAAAGCATGGGGTTTGATGACTCTCCATGGCCTTTGCAGAAAGTATTCAATTAATGAAAGATTTATATGAGTAACATTTCATCTATACAGACTGAACGTAGGGAAAGCTTAGCATCTCTTCAGATTTGGTAGCTCATTATGTAGCCCTTTTAATAATGTTAAGGTATTACGAACCACCAAGCCCACTAAACAAACCAGTGTTCTCTAGCACCTCTCTATATTGTGTAAAGTATATCCTGAAATTTTTATCTTATTTTTTTCCTCAGTTTTTGATGTGATTTTGGGAAAGCAAAATCAAAGGAGTGTCCCAAAGACACTTGGTCATTTGATTATTCTAAAATCCTAGGTGTATAAGAAATAATACCTGTTTATCTGTTTAATTACAATGGGAATAACACCCTTAAAAAGAACTCCAGTGGACTCCAGTCCTCCGGTAACAGGACTCCAGTGGATGTCAGCTCATTCACAAGTGAGGAAACTGCCTTTTAAAATTTTATGTTTTTCTTTATCAAACAACATGATGAAATCAGTACAAAGCAGAGATTATTCTGATGGAATGTAGAATCCCTTTGTGTGTGGGGGGGAGATTACTCAGAAAATATATTCTTTTGACTATGTCTTATTTATGTTTTGTCAAGAATCCTAAGATGAATTTATTACTTCAATAGAGAGGTTAATTCTAATTTTGCATTAATATAGTACTGAGGATTTAGGTTTTGTGACATCTTTTTAAACTTAAATTATCTCACAAATAAAGCCAATAAAACCGAAAGGTTTTTTTGTTTTTTTGTTTTTTTGTTTTTGTTTTTTTCCTGTGCATGGTAACTAGGGATGGAACCTAAGGCCTTCACACTTTGCACTGAGAAATATTCTCAGCCCCCTTTTAGTTTTTCATTTGAGACAAGTTTTTGCTAATTTGCCCAGGCTGGGCTCAAAATGCAATCCTCCTGTCTCAGTCTCCATATTGGTATTAAACAGTCTTGCCATAATTTCAACACATTTTATAGCTTCTCTTCAGACTTAGGTATTATAAACAAAAGTAAGTCAAATTACTTTCCTCAAATTTTAGTCTCTAAATTTTTCTTTTTCACTGAATTGCTTTATATTCTAGAACAACTGAAACTTTGCTTTAGGAGAAATATATGCTTTCCTTCCTTGAAAAAACACTCTCTATTGGCTTAGATGAATAGTTATATTTTTTCTGTTACTATAATTTCTAGTGTAGTCTCAACGACCCAAACTAATTATAACTTTTGACCAAAATAACAACTTTAGTTTCATAAAGAAATTGGAAATGGTAAAGGAGAAATGTCTATCATACGTAAGCATCTTACCAGACCAGCAAAACTTATGAATATACATTAGTTAGTTTCTGAAGCCACAATTTATGTAACAAAAATAACATTTCATTAACATTATCCAAAAATACTCATTCTACAGCATATAGAACTCAAAGCTAGAAATGTACAAACTTAAAATTACGTTTATCAATGTTTTCATAGTCAATTTTAATAGAAGTTATCTGGCTATGTAAAGATTGATCACTAAATAGTGCAATCGATTCAAATTTTAAAGTTGTCTAAGGTTGCAAGAAATTATATTTAGGCTAACCAACTATAAATCATAACTACTTTTAAAATTTTACCAGAATTATAATTTAGTCAGATGCAAATGTTCACTTTTCATAAATTTAAAATGCTATGTAATACTGTACTATTGTTTTTAAAAAGGAGTTTGAGCTATATAAGCTCAATTAATTACTGTCTTCAGGAGAAACCAAATATGAGGCTTATACAGAACAAATAGGAATCTTGCCATATATTTAACACTGACAAGAGAAATGATATATACCTTTTTCTTACTTAATACCAAATGATTAAAGCAGTTAATTGTTGAAAAAGTCACCGTAATTGTATGATTGAATTTCTAAGCTAGTAGCTTCTATAGGAAGGGTTTTTTTCTATAGAAATCAAAAACAGTCTTCAGACTTTGGTTCCTTTATTTTCTATATAATTTGGGGATAGTCAACTTATGCAAATGCTTTTTTTTATAAAACAATCAGAACTTTATTCTTTACGTTTAAGAGATATGATAATTTATTCATGCTATCCAGTGAGAGTATATTAGATTGCTAGAGCTGCCATAACAAAATACCATAGACTGTGTGTTTTAAACAACAAAAATTTATTTCCCACAATTCTCAGCGATGGAAGTCCAAGGTTAAACTTTCATCAAGTTTGTTTTTTTCCTATGTCTCTCTCTTTGATCCACAGATGGCCGTTTTCTCAGTGTCCTCACATTGTGTTTCCTCTATGTATCCACAAATCTGTTGTGTAAATTTCTTTTACTTATAGGGATATTTGTCAGATTAGAAGTAGGCTCACCCTTAAGACCTCATTTTAATTAATCATTTCTTTAAAGACTTTATTTCAAATAATTATGTTATGAAGGGAGATTAGGGATTCAAAATATGAATTTTGGGATAACTAATTCAGCACGTGAAAAGTAGGAAGCATTTCACACACCAGGAGCCAAACTGATGCAGCTGGCCACACAGTCATATAGAGAATATATTGTTTCAATCTTATAGTGCCAGTCGTAGTTCAAAAATAAGTATAGAATCATAAGAACATCCAGCCCAGATCTCAAAGAACTCTTTTCCTTCCCAGTAAGCATAGACATTTTTAATTAATTTGAGGTCACAAATAGACAAACACAAATGATTTAAACATATCCTCTATTGTTTCTTATTCAACAGAAAATAGAAATCTACCATCAGTTTTAGAGATCGCCAAATGGTCAGACCTTAAAACCAGCTTGCAAATCATTGTGGCCATAGAAGGGAAATGAATGCGTGAAATCTAGGCAGTTACAAACATACAAAATCACTAATGAGAAGGGGAAAATGGAGAAGCAGAATTGGCAGAGTTGAAGATTTTCCTGACCAAGAGTCACTTTAGGAACCATGAAAAAAAATGAGCCCTGATTTATAGTCCATTAGATGAACATCCTGACAATGAATTTATTTGGCTCTACCAAACAAACCCATTTAGGTATTAAAACAGGACTTCCAAACTGTTAAAATAAAATTTTCAATAAGGTAAAATCATGACTGTCTTGCAAATACCGAATAACCAGTTATCAAAAATTTGTTAAATTCTTTACTTAATGTGGGAAACTGGGAGCTGTACAAATTGGTTCAAAGAATCTTAGGGAAGATTAGATAGATAGACACAACCTAATAAAGAGACACTACAATAAGATTGTTAGGCTACATGCTAATTTTGTAAAATTCTCACAATGTGATAAACCATAACATTGGGGGTTATCTGCCCTACTGGATGGAGATACTTACTGTACTTTGTTTCTCTACTGGAGAAAAGCTAACCTCTTCCTCTCCAAAGGTATTAAATAACCCGAGCAATAGAACTGCATAGCACTAAAAGAATATCATCAATTTCTCTGACTGATTTCTCTTTGAAATCTCTTGATTTCCAACTTTCAGATATTTTTCTGGTTACTAAGAAATTGAAATGAAAATGGTTCTGTTTAATGTGTAAATTGCTACAGAAAATACTTCCTTCCGTCTAACCATTACCCTAAGTCCATTTTAGAGACATAATATTTTATCCTCAATAGATAATAAGTATTTACCTTATACTTTACAGTTTAGGAAACATGCTTACATTATCTTATTTAATTTTCATCATGAACATAATTATTTATTTCACACAAAAACTGAGAGTAAAGACTAAGTTTCTTTTCTAAAGTGTCACAGCTGACAGGCATTGATGAAATCTGTACCACATCCTTTGTCTTAAAATTCCATTTTCATTGAACTGGATAAAAGTGTTTGTGAATACTTAGTTAGATTTGGCAATGTCTGTAATATCAGCACCAATCCCATACACACGAAACAAATGCAGTCTCCCTTAAGCCCTTCAACCAATCTTTCTTTTTGTAAAATATTTGAGGTGTAGTTTTCTGGAAAAGGTATATTTTTCATAGCCTTTGTATATGATGTGAATGGACAGACCAACTGATGGGAAATACCCAGTAGCCACAGGACTAATTTAGATTGAATAACTAATATCTAATTTAGATTGAATAATTAGCTCATCATTGTTCTTTTTCCCGAGAATTCATGAAATGTGGGATTTGAGACCAGTCAAAAATTAAGTACTCTCCTTATAAACACGGCAATGTCATACAAAAATAGGCACATTAATTTTTTATACTTTATAGATTTTTAGCAAAGCTGTTTTTGAAAGTTTTTAAAGATAGTAGATAATTCAGACAGCCTACACACTATATACTAGAGTCCTAGTTTTAATATGTACCTCTTTTACTCATATTTCAAGTTGATAGACAAAATTCCAATGAAGAGATACTTTTTTAAAGTTTTTCACCCTTATATTTAAAGTATTAATTTTTTTGTAATAAACTTGGAAAAGTAGTCTCCTTTATTTTTGACTAGCTAAGAAAGCATACTGAAGAGTTGTCATTGATATGTCCTTGGCTGTACTTTGGTGGCTTCTTATTAACCCCTTGGAATCTGTGACTGCAATACAACTCTTGGTTCTAAATATAAAAATTTATATCCCCTCATGACCTTCCGGCAACAGCAAAATGTGATTTTGTAAGACATTAGCATAATGGAACCTTTTCAAGAATATGATAAATTGAACCCGTCTTAGAAATCAGAACACACACTGGTAATTTATTGCTTTCATTGCCATGTGGAGGACTCCATTCATATCCTATGCTTTTAACTCTGATGAGAAGCTGACTTTCCTCATATCCTACAAGTCTGCAAGATTCACTGAGAAAATGTTTCTTGCTAATGGAGCTAGCAGTACAGTACTTTGAGGGAGTAGTCAAGATTACATGACATAATTATTTCTCACGAACATGTTTAATTACTTTATTGTTTGTAAGGTTCTTTGAAGTAAATTGAAATAGACTGTAATTCCATGATGTGTTGGGGGCAGGGAGGAGCTGCCTCTCTAAAGTATGCAACAGATGAGATTGTATATGAGTTCCTTTTGTCTATATGCTATTTGAAGTTTTTTTCACAAATGAATGGTAATGATATGTGTGAATATTTTTTCAATTCAGCAATATTTTGTGACTTCCTTCTTTGGAGGAAGCTGAGAGGAAAATCAGCATAAAATCCTCCCCTCCTGTTCTCCTTTTATAGGATCTTCCATGCCCAGACCCACTAACTCAATTCATCTGGACGTTCCCATGCAAGATGACCATTAATTAACTACCACACATGGTTAACATTCAGTACTGGTTATCATGCTCTTAGAAAAACGGCCAAAGTGTTACTCAGAGTACAAGTAATAAACAAAACAAAAGATTGTCTCTTACAAAGAAGGAACTGTTCCAAATAGCAGGCTTGAACACGATTTACAAATCGGTAGTAGTTTGTATGTTGTGGAAATTTTTTTCTTCCCCTTTCATGTAATTTATCTTCTTTTTAAAATTTCTTTTGGGACTGCTTAAGTTGGAATGTGGAAGTCCATTTAGAAATATCCAGAAGATACATCATTATTTTTGTTAATATTTGTAGTGCTGGGGATGAAACGCAGGGCTACACACATACTAGGCTCTACCACTGAGCTATATTCCCAGCCCTCCAAGGGATATGTTATTAATGAATAAATAAATTTGTGTGGAGTTTAGACTAGTAAATTATATAGGCAGTTGTAGGGGCAAAAGCTCTGCAAATTCAGCTTCTCTTTAGTTCCTCTGAGGAAGAATTCTTCTTTATTGAAACTAGATGAAACGCTATCTTCTAAATTGTATATTGTGTTAGAGAATTTGCTGACATCATTGGCAACCACTGAATTTCAAGATCATTGCTACCTGTGGAGTTGAATGTTCTATATAGGCATGTGATTTGTGCAATCAAACAAAAAATGTTCGTAATGATATAAACATTTTTGTGATGAAGTATTTAAAGTTTGGAACAGAGAATATTGCCATAGCTTTTGCTCTTGTGTAAAGTAGTTCTCCTTAGGATGGGGAAATAATTGAAGTAGGACATATTGCATCCAGAGTGTAACTTCCAAACATTGTTTTTACCTAAGCATGCCTGCAAACGTAAATAAAGATAAAAAGTAGAGACTACAATTTGTCCTAATATACTTCAACCATGTCTTTCTCACAACTCTTTTAATTCACTTATCTCCATAAAATGACTTCATTTTTACTTGAACTCATACAGTTGCTTTATCTGGCAACTCATTATGCCAATTTTACAGTGTTTTGAATAAAATAATATATTTCTTATTTACTATTTGCTTTTGTAGTTATACGTTATATACTGAAAACATGATGCTATTGATTTACAATAAAATTCTTAATAATTCTACATAATGTTGAAAATCTCTTAACAAAAATCTGAGTTTGGTTATATTTCCCTACATGATTGACTTAATAATGATGATGATATCATTCATTTTAAGAGGACAAGGAGGGACATTTGACAAAATTGTGGTAAAACAGTAAAATGGATTTAAATAATTTGCTAAGCTTTAATGGCCTTTATCATACATTTTGTACTTTAAAATTTAGCATTGAAAGGAAGTCAACTCACAAAATTATCTGCTTTAGAGTAAAGTCATTAAAGCATGTAAGGGAGATGGATGTCAGCTCAATTCTTTAAAATATCTAGGGTCATTGATTTCACCTTATTATTGAAAATGTCATTCTAAAGTTTAAGCTTTTTATTAGTTTGTGAGTCAAAACTCTTACTGTATAGGAGAAAGAAGTCTCAACGTGTGATTCATTGAATGACACTTTTGTAAGAAATTGCACTTACGAGTATTGATTCTATTTCCAAATCTTTCCTTATTTTTGATGGGACTCATCCCAGTGCTTCAGCATTTACCTTTCATTGGTATTTGGACACAATTACACAGCCATGTTTTAACCTTCATGGATGTGATTCCTTCCCTGTGAATAAGGAGGTAGACAGTCAGTATGATTTTTCAAACACATTACTCTGTTTTACAAACAGCAAAAGAGTGCTGTTTCTACTTCCTCCAATTAATATTGTTACATTTATTGATATAATGGGATCTGCTTTGCTTCAGACACCTTTGCTAGCCTATTTTTCTTTTCAAATAGAAACAAGTTAATAACTTCAAATCAATGGGTAGCCATGAGACATACAGTTAATTATTCATTAATGCTTCTGAAGTTTTTCCAAATGATGAAAATCATTTTAAAAGTTAAATCATGACTGCCAATCCACAAGTATGGCAGAGATGGAAAGGAAAGACTGGAACTATAAAATCTTTGAGGATCTGTACTGTAGGTGCATTTTTACTTCTGGGTGTCATTTGTTCAGTATTCAAAATATTTATGGAATGAAAGACTTGATTATATATGTATATCTGTTATTCCTAACTCAGGAGTTGATTAAAGTAAATATATTTTCAGTGGTTTTGCTTTTTCTTCATAGTTTCTTTTTACCTCTGGCTCCTGATTTTCTCAGAACTGTTGGGAGGCCTCCCTGTGATTCCTAAAAACAAATATCACTGACTTGATAAGCAATATTGTATTCAAACCTGCTTGTAAAGGAGGTCAACTAGGATGACTTAGGCTAGCTCACAAATGCAAGTCTTATTATAAGTTTTTGTTTGTTTGCTTTTTGTGATATTGGGACTTGAACCCAAGGCCTCATTCACACTGGGCGAGTGCTGTACCGATGAATTACAATGCCAGCCTTTGTTATAAATTTCTTCCACTGATACATACTATAACAAATCTTTGGCCCTAATACCCATGAGACCAATTTATTTTGGGACAGGGGTAGTTCTTATGAGATTAGAAAGATAAACAGATTGAAACTAATATATGGGAATCTTGAGTTTATTTTATATAGTTTTTGGGTTTCTTGGCTTAGGACAGCTAACTTGTGTAGGACAGTGATTGGATATAAATGTTAAATGTAATAGAATCCAGTAAGAAACGTCTGAACTGCCATTTAAACTGGTGTTCTCCCGCCGGCATGCCTGCACACTTTAATTGGTGCTGCAGTGTGATGCTCTGGGCTTCAGCTGGAGGTAGACTCCTCCAGTGGCTTCTGGTTATCTTGAACTCTTTCTTGGAAATTCTTATCCACCAAGACTAGGTTCTGCTTTTTTTCTGGGTTCTTATTGCAGTCTGGGTTGATGCATTTGAGACTACTTGACTCCCACAGAACAGAACTGAGAGTTGGATGGATCCCAGCTCTGCTTTGTGTCACTTTGCAAGTCCTGGGCTTGGTGCTCAATCATGCTAGGCCTCCATTTCCTCATCTCTAGAGGGACACGATTTATAGGATTTCTGTAAGAATTTAGTAAAATAAAATAAAACAGAAGCAAATTAAAGTCAGAGAGACTATAGATGACATGGGAAATAAAACCTGGAGATCTAATTGCTACCCAAAAGCCAATATTCCTTGTGACAACAAAAGTGTGTTGACAAACTTGGCTCCACTTTTCAAAGAGATGACATTGAATGTGCAGTAAAAACTCATTACCACAGACTATCAAATCTGTAATTTACGTACCACGCTAGTTGTACTCATTTATTTTAAATACTAAAGGCAGACATTTTCCTCCCTCTCAACTATACATTCTCAGTATGTCAAGAGTTTTCTGTCAGTGGCTGTGTATTTGTGGATCTTCATATTGTGTATTATAGAAATGTCAGTGATCATGGATGGTGCTGGTGTTTGAGTAACCCCTTTCTTGTAGGCACCCACAGTGACAGCAGTGTCTTCTGTATGTTTCCATGAGTTGGAGGAGGCCAGTGTGAATGGCACATGTGGCCAGCACTTAGTGTCCACCTCTAGTCCTGTCCCATTTTGCTGTCCACACAGCCAGTTTTCACCACCCAGCCTGCCAGTCGGCTCCAGACACTGGAGACATTCAGAGTTTACACTTGGGAAAGGACGGTGACCGGGCCTCCATCCAAATGCTATTTTTACCCGAGTAATGGTACACGTCAGACATGAATATGAGAAGTTTATTTTTAATCTTTCTGCCCATGTTTTGTTGTTTCTCAAAACAACCCCAGAACAACAGAATGTTCTAGGTCAGAATCAAGAATGACAGAGTTGGCAGGAGCAAGGGCTTTGGACAGACAAGTGTTGAGTCCTGGTCCAATCATGCAGCCAAGGTCAATTAACTTTGAGAATCTTTGTTCCTTATCTGTAAAATGGGAGTAATAATATCTTCCTGAAGTTTTACAGTGTGTGAACATGTACAAGCTATGTGTAAACATATGAAAGTTGGTACACTTGCGTTTATTAGCAAACTCAATGAGGAGACCAACAGGAGTGCACCTGGGAGCCAGGTCTTTCCTTTTCTCATCCGAGTTTCTCTGCAACACAAGGCACCTCCCAGCATCGACAGTACACTGTGTGGGCCCTTGTACTTCTGTTAGGCTGGGGCCACCTCTTTTTCCTTAACAGCTGGTATTTGCTAATACCTTTCAGGGACAGCTAATGTAGAACAACTCATATTTTTACTGAATATTTGGTACTGAAATAAACTTTCATACTTTTTTCTTAATTTTTATTTTTACCAAGAACATGTATTCGTACATTATATACATAATGATCATAATCAACATGGTTATTTTGTACCTGTACATAATGTATCTTGGCTTCCCCCCCTTCCCCTCCCCTCCCTTCCATTCACCCACCCCTCTCTATTGGCAACAAGTTTATTTACACTTTTCCTTTTTTTTCCCTTTCATCTTACTTTTCTTTTAACCTTCTTCTCTATCCCCCTTTTCCCTATCTAGTTCTTCTCTCTTTTGAATACTATCTTTTTTTTAAAAAAATAATATCTGTTATACCCCTTTGTCCTTATTTATACTTATGGTTTCTAATATCAGAGAAACAATTCGATGTGTGCTCATGAGTGTCTGATTTATTTCACTTAGTAGTATATTCTCAAGGAACTTCCATTTACATACAAATGACTCTAGTTTATCCTTTTTTATGGTGGTGTAGTACTCCATTGTGTAGAAAAACCACATCTTTTTTAGCCATTCATCAGTTGTTGGGCATTTAGGTTGTTTCCAAGACTTAGATATTACAAATTGTGCTGCTATGAACATGGTTGTGCATATATCACTGTGATATGATGACTTTAATTTTTCTGGGAAGATACCAAGCAGAGGAGTAGCTGGGGCAAATGGAACTTTGAGTTGTAGTTTTCTGAGGAATCTCCACACTGATTTCCACAGTGGTTGGACCAGTCTACATTCCCACCAACAGTGGAGGAGGGTCCCTTTTACCCTGCAGCCCCGCCAGCACTTGTTATTGGTTGATTTCTTGATAATAGCTATTCTTTCTGGAGTGAGATGGTATCTTAGTGTTGTTTCGATCTGCATCTTTCGAATGACCAATGATGCTGAACATTTTTTCATATATTTATTTGCTATTTTTATTTCTTCATCTGAGAACTATTTATTCATTTCAGGTGCCCATTTTTGGATAGGGTCTTTAAATTTGGGGAGGTTCATCTTTTTGAGTTCTTTATATATTCTGGATGTTAGACCTTTGTCTGAGGGACAGCTGGCAAAAATTTTCTCCCAGTCTGTGATTTTTTGCCCCACTCTATTAGTAATTTCTTTTGCTGTGCAAAAGCCTCTTAATAGGATGTAGTCCCAAGCTTTGATTCTTTGTATTGTTTCCCGTGCAGTCTGAGTTATATTCATAATTTTTTTCCAACCCCTATGTCTTTGAGAGTTCTTCCTATTTTATTCTCCAGGAAATTTATTGTTTCTGTTTTAATGTTTAGATCTTCGATCCACTTTGATTTTAGCTTAGTACCTGGCGAGAGACATGTATCTAGTTTTAGTTTTTGGCATGTGGTAAGCCAATTTTTCCAGCACCATTTATTAAAGAGGCTATCTTTCTTCCAGAGAGGGTGTTTGGCTTCTTTGTCGAAGATGAGGTATTTGAGTGTGTTTGGAGTTATTTCTGCATCTTCTAGCCTGTTCCATTGGTCCTCGGGTCTGTCTTCGTGCCATTATCATGCTGTTTTTATCACAGAACCTTTATAATATAATTTCAACTCGGGGAATGTGATGCCCCCTGCCTTTTTCCTGTTGCCCAAAATTGTTTTTGCTATTCTTGGTCTATTCTGGTTCCAGATAAATTTCATGATTACCTTTTCTAATTCTGTGAAGTATGTTATTGGAATTTTGATTGGAATTGCATTAAATCTGTATGTTGATTTAGAAAGTGTGGTCATTTTCACTATGTTGGTTCTTCCTACCCATGAGCATGGGATATCTTTCCATTGTCTGAAATCCCTTTCAACTTCCTATTTTATAATACTGTAGTTTTAAATGAAAAGATCTTTTACTTCTTTTGTTAGATAGATTCCTAAGTATTTCATTTTTTTTTGATGCAATTGTGAAAGGAATATCTTCTGTTATTCCTTTCTCAGTGTGTTTGTTATTGGTATATAGGAATGGTATTGACTTTTGGGTATTGACTTTGTATGCAGGTACGCAACTGAATTTAGTTATTAAATCTAGAAGTTTTTTCATGGAATTCTTGGGGTCTTCTATGTAGAGTATCATGTCATCCACAAATAATGATAGTTTAACTTCTTCCTTTCCTATCTTTATTCCTTTTATTTCTTTCTCTTGCCTGATTGGTCTTGCTAATGTTTCTACATTTATATTGAATAATAATGGTGATAGTGGACAGTCTTGTCTTGTTCCAGATTTTAGTGTGAAAGCTTCAAGTTTCTGACCATTTATTGTGACATTGGCCATTGGTTTGTCATAGATGGCTTTTATCAAATTTAGATATAGACTGTCTATTTCTAATTTCTGTAGAGTTTTTATCATAAATGGGTGTTAGATTTTTATCAAATGCTTTTTCTGCATATAGTGAGATGATCATATGATTTTTGTCTTTGATTCTGTTGATATGGTGTATTACATGTATTGATTTGCATGTGTTGAACCATCCCCGCATCCCTGGGATGAATCCTACTTGGTCGTAGTGTATAATCTTCTTGATAATCCGTTGCATTCTGTTTGCTAGTATCTTATTGAAAATTTTTACATCTATGTTCATTAGAGAAGTTGGTCTGTAGTTCTCTTTTTTGGTGGGATCTTTTTCTGGTTTTAGAATCAGGGTAATACTTGCTTCCAGAAATGATTTTGAAAGTACTGCTTCCTTTTCAATTTCATTAATGAGTTTGAGGAATAGTGGTATCAGATCCTCTCTGAATTTCTTGTAGAATTCAGCTGTGAAACCGTCAGGACCTTGGCTTTTCTTTGTTGGTAGGTTTTTAATGACCTCTTCAATTTCAATGGCTGATATTGGGTTATTTAGAATATTTATCTCTTCTTGATTCAGTTTTGGTAGTTCATATGTTTCTAAGAATCTGTCCATTTCTTCAGTGCTTTCCATCTTGTTTTGAGTAGAGGTTCTTGAAGTAGGTGCTGATGATCCTTTGGATTTTCATAGGGTCAGTTGTGACTTCACCCTTTTCATTTTTTATTGCATGGATTTGGGTCTTTTCTTTCCTTTTTTTGATAAAAGTGGCTAGGGGTTTCTCTATTTTATTTATTCTTTCAAAGAACCAACTCTTTGATTCATTGATTTTTTTGTATTGTTTTCTTAGTCTCAATTGCGTTAATTTCAGCTCTGATTTTAATAATTTCCTCTCTCCTATGAGCGTTGGGCTTGATTTGTTCTTCTTTTTCTAGCTGTTTGAGGTTCAACATTAAATTGTTTATTTGGGCTTTTTCTGTTTTCCTGATGTGGGAGTTCAATTCAATGAATTTCCCTCATAGTACTGCTTTCATCGTGTTCCACAGGTTCCAGTATGTTGTATCGGCATTATCATTAAACTGAATAAATTGCTTAATTTCTTCTTTAATTTCTTCTGTGACCCAGCTGTTGTTCAAAAGGGTGTTATTTAGTTTCTAAGTGTTTATGTGGTGTTTTTGTTCTCTATTACCATTGAATTCCAGTTTTATTGCACTGTGGTGTGATAGTATGCATGGTATAATTTCAGTTTTCTTGCATTTACTTAAACATGCTTTATGAGCTAGTATGTGGTCTATTTTGGAGAACGTCCCATGTGCAGCTGAGAAGAATGTGTATTCTGTTGTTGTGGGGTGGAACACTCTGTATACATCTGCTAAGTCCATTTGTTCGCAGATTTGATTCAGTTCTGATATTTCTTTGTTAAGTTTTTCTCTAGTTGATCTGTCTATTTGTGACAGTGGGGTATTGAAATGTCCCATTATAATTATATTAGTATTTATGTGATCTTTCATGTTCCTTAATATTTGTTTTATGTAGTTAGGTGCACCGATATTTGGTGCATAAATATTAATGATTGTTATTTCTTCCTCTTGGAGCTTTCGCTAGAGAAGTATGTAGTGACCTTCTTTGTCCCTCTTGATCTGTTTTGGTTTAAAGTTCACTTTGTCTGAGATTAGGATAG
>PVJO010009503.1:0-24787 GCA_004026905.1 Hystrix cristata
CTCAATAACCTATTGGAGTCCTCCATAGTGAAAAGTGACAAGAAAAGGTAAAGTTATAGAGAAATGGAAAAGAAAAAATAAATATAATTTGATTCACAAATGACAAATGTTAGTTTGCCCAGGGATGCCATAAAAAGTACCAAACTGTGTGATTCCAAGCAACAGAAATTTATTTTCTCACAGTTATGAAGACTAAGAGTCCAAGATCAAGATATATACAAGACTGATTTCTTCTGAAGACTCCCTCCTTGGCTTGGAGATGGCCAACCCTCCACTATGTTTCTTCACATAGTCTTCTGTGTATACTTGTCAAGGCCTAAACTTCCTCTTCCTATAAGGATAGCAGACCTATTGGGTTGGGACCTACCTTAATAAACTCATTTTTACTGAATTACTTGTCTAAACACAGTCACATTCTCATTAACTGTGGACAGGGCTTCAGTGTAGGAATTTTGGAGTGATACACATCAGTCCTTAATATAGACACCAGATCTCGAAGAATTACCAAACTCCTAGAACTGAAACCACTGATAGAAAGACAAAAGGATAAACTGTCAATATAAGGTTAACTGTTTTATTCAATATTAGCAAAATCATTTGGAGAATAAATCTTTTAATCATTTACAGTACCACAGTTGACTTTTAGATATACAACTGAAAATATAAATTATAATAGAAACTAAGTGGGACTGGGTCTCATGAGAGAGAGAGAATAATACAAAGTGAAGCCACAAACTGACAACATATTTTCAAAATGTTTTATCTGATTAGGACATGTATTCAAAATACACAAAAAAATCCAACTTGATAATGAGGTAAATATCTGACCAGACACATCTCTACTAAAAATACAAAAATAGAAAATAAACATATGAAAGATGATCAGCATCGTACATCATTAAAGAAGTACAAATTTAAAAGTCGGAAATAGGACTAAGTACCTATTAAAATAACTATATTCTGAAAGCTAACAATAATAGTGTATTTTAAATTTTTTTCTGAGTGAAACTACTCTGTATGTACAAGGGTGTATGATGGCACTATACTTTCGTGAAAGTACACAAAAATACACAAATAAACTTTATGCAAAATGTTTATACATATGAAAATGTTAAAATTAAAATGTATAAACATTAGGAAATGTTAATAATTATTAAGTAGTTTAAAGGACCCAAGGGTGAAATCCTGAATTTAACATACTATTTTAACTTTGACATGTTTATGAAATTGCTGAAGAGAGTAGAGGAAACAGTTTTTTTGTTTGTTTGTTTGTTTTTAGGAAACAGATGTTGACCTGAGCAACGTGAAGGGTGGATTTTGTGACTGCATGCAAAAGTGACTGAACATTGCCCTTATATTCTAGGTAATAAAGTCATCTGACTTGGGGCATGGCTAAACATTTTTTTTGGAGGGAAGGTGCTGCGGGTCGAACTCAGGGCTTTGCTTTTGCTAGGCAAGTGCTCTATACTTGAGCTAAATTCCCAACCTCTGGTTAAGCGTCTTGAAATGCATGTGAGACGATGAGAACCAAGATGCAGTGGAAGGTTACAAATTAGCATGACAAAGAGAGCTAGAAGTATCCCCGTGGTAATGTGTTAGATGACAGACATCAGTAGGAATTCCGGTTTACTTTAATATAGTAATGATGGCTAACTTAGGAATTTACTGATGTTTGTATCCAGTTTACCGTATTCAGATATTATCGCCTTTTTTTGTCAGCTCAGATTTTCTATATGTGAAGACATTATAGTAGTAATAAGCATATTGGTACTCAAATTCTGGTTTCTAATGCCTTTTTCGAATAAAAGGAACCAGAACTCTTGAAGACTGATTTTACTATTAAGACAAAAAAGAAGTAAGATTATCTGGAAACATTTTATAGTGTCAGAAAGTGAAAATATGTTTCACACAAACATACACTGTCAGGACAGACCCAGAAATCAGTTGAAAGAGCTCATAACAGTCAAAGCTGTAATGATTTGCACACCCAGAAATATGATGTAGTATTGGGTCATAATTAAAAACTTAAAATATGTACCCATGGATTTATGCTGATGTATACAAACGATGGAATAAATAGATCAGTGACATAGAAGAGGAAAAATTTCTCATACACAAAAATTTCAAATAATTTATATAGATACATCAATTTTAAAGTGGAGCATAACTTCCTACTTTATAAGTGTGGGCCATGCACAATGACTATTTTTGAGGACTACATTATAGAAAAGAGGCAAAACAGTCTATAGTAGGCAAAGCTAAAAATTACTACCTCAGTCAGGTGTTCAAGGTAACATCTACAGTGATGAATCATGCTAAGTCATTCATATGTACCCACAATATTAGGTGAAGAAAGTGTCATTTTATGTTTGTGGTTTTTTTCCCCAAATCCCATAAACTTAGGCTGAACATGACGATAAAAAATCAGTTAAATTCCAATAAAAAGGAATTTTACAAAATACCTTAAAATTGGTCCTCAACTCTCAAGGCAATTTGTGAAAAGGTAGTTTGAGAAATTGTCATAATTTGAAAAGCTACAGAAACAGGATATCCACAGGTAACATGGTACCTTGGATGGGAGTCTAGAATAAAAAAAAAAAACTTGAGCTAGAAAATAAGGAAGCTGAGTAAAGCATAATGTTAGCTAATACAATATATCAATATCAGTTCTTTAATTGTGATAAATGTACCATGCTAATGTAAAATATTTCTATGAGAAAACTAGATATGAGACCATTGGGAACTGTCAAACTATATAATTTTTGTACAAAATGAAAACTATTCTTTAAAAAATTGAAGAAAATAAATGAATAAAAAAAAGAATGTCTGTGACTTACACCCACACTATGTAATTTCTAACTCTTATAGATTTAATATAAACTGGAAAATAATAAATTAATACATTTTTGCATTTTAATTAAAATTCACTTGGAGAAAAACAATTAAAATGTTGAAAATCAGTTAAAAATCTATATTTCCATTCATTATAAAATTTTTATAATAAAGGTATAAAATTCTAGGCTTTATGCTTAATAAGTTAAGAATCTCCATTAAATACTTCTGGACATTGCCGATATTTGGAACTAGTATGTGATTATAAGATTGACAAATGCTTCATAGGTATTTGCACCTGTTGGAATAGAAATGCATTTAGGTATTATAATTTCTCTGTCTTTTAATCATCGAAATCAAGGATACTAATCATATTGTAGTTTTTGCCTGAAATATAAATTACAGTACAAATATGTGGATAAATTCAAATGTAGAGTTTTTTTAAATATCTGTAATATTAAATTTGATATATTTCATCAGAAGTGAAGGTAATAGTAGATTAACAGATTTTCTTCATTACATGTTGTGACAGACATTATGTATATAAACAAAAGAAACCTTTTATCTTTGATGAACTTACTATTTACCCCAAGGCAAACTTTCTCACACAGTTGTCTAGTCCAAAGCATGTGAGCTATAACGTTCATCCCATCATCATCCATCAAAGAGATTCATTTTTCAGTAGATCCTTTCCCTTTGATTGGTATCTGGAAGAATCATTGTTGATGTCCATAAACTGATTTTGATAGCTTTAAATTCAAATAGTTGAATCATGATTATTATCCATTTACTGGAAAATTGAATTGTTTTGTAACAAAGAAAAATGGAAATAATACTAAGATTGTGAAAGTACAATTACCCTATTAATTTAATTACCACATTGTAAGTGGGCTACATGTTTAGAAACCTGAGAGCAGCTTTGTTTGTCTGCACACCTTTGTATGCAGCCAAAAACATGGTGATTTCAGTCATACAGCCAAAGAGATCTTAATTCTGTCAACAACCATTGATGTTAGGAGAGAACTGCAAGCCTCAGATGACATGGCCCATGTAGAGAACTAAATTTCATAGTAATGATACTGGAGCAAAGAACCCACTTAATCAGTTAATCAGTACTTACAGTTCTGACCCAGGTATTAAATAATGCACTCACATAAAATGCTAAATGTGTGAGAATTCGATACACAATAATAGAACATTAGTATAAGTATTTTGCTAATTACATACAGTAATTTGATTAAATAAAATACTGATCTGTCAAATTGACTGAATTAAGAAACACCAAGAGGGATATTAAAACCACTTCTGGCTATGTCTGTGTGGGTCATGGAGGCTTGACTTTTAAGAGTATACATATGTATATGTATGTGGCATATATATATGTGTGCCTGGGTGTGTGTCCCTTGCCCAACCTTCACTGCCACTGTTCCCCTGCTCTGCTTCCTAGGAGCCACGATCTAGGTATTTTTGTTCTTTAGTCCAATCTATCCACGTTTCTTCCTTGTAGCCAGCTGACCATGGACTGAATACCCTGAAACCATGAACCAAATGAAAATTTTCCCTCAATGTGAGTGTTGAGCATTATATCTCAATGACAAGAAATCTAATACAAAATTGAATAATTATACAACATATAAATAATAGCTAAAACATATTTATTATTATTTTAATGCCATCTTTCTCATAACTCTGTTTTTGATAGATTCTATCATTAATCTATTCATGCTCCAAAGTCATTGTGCTAGGGAATTTTATTAGGGCACTTCAAGCCCAATAACTCTTTATTTCCATTGTTACTACTGAGCTAAACAACTATCATCATTTGATTGGAGTATTGCAAAAGCCTCATAATATATTTGTTTGCTTTAAATCTCATCTGCCTCCAACTACTTATTATCTCTACATAGTCCTTAGCAGATAAGTCAAATTTAAGTTAATGTCCCTCCTGTGCCCAGAATTCTGCACTTACTTTACTCATAGTAAAAGCTGAAATCCTTGCAATAATTATCAAAGTCTTACAATGGCTGGCATAAAATATTCCCTATGACTATCCAATTTATGTACACACTAGGTTTGTTTAGACCAAAAATCCTTTTCTCTGACTGCTTTTCTTCTTTTTTTATTCTATTTTCTATCAGGAGGCTTCTTTCCCTAGATATCTGGTAAGATAACTGAGTCGTCTTTAACACTTGGCTGAATCACTAATCATCTGCTTTGGTCAACATTTGGAGCATTAAATGTTATTATTTCCTCCTGTTTTTGTTGAATTCAAAGGCCTCCTTGCTGGCTTTAATTTTCTTCTTTTTAAATAGCACTTATTTCTTTCCATTGTGTTATATTGTTTATCTATTCATTTTGCCCTTTCTCAACACACAAATATAATTTCTATGACTACTGGAATATTGTTTTGAATCATAATGGATTAATAAATAGTTTGAATTATGTTTGATGGCTAATACATATTCAATAGATATGAGAATATGTATTCAATAAATTGATATAGGCAATGTTTTCTTTTTGGTCCTTTCTCCCTCTATAGAAAACTTAGGTGCAAACTGATTTTTAAAAATTACTATATTATTTTTGTAATTAATCAATTGGATAATTTACAAATTCATAATTACAATTGATTGTATCGATCCCCTTTTAGTCAAGTGAAAAATGAAATAAATTTTAAATAAATTAAAAATGAATTCTTACTCTCCATATGCACACCCCTCCAACTTTATGTATTAAAGAGTTTCCTTCTTTTAGTCCAAGGAGGCTGGTGAGACCTTAAAGAAAGGTGGCTTCTCAAAAGTAGATGAGAAGAATAACTACTGTGCATGGACCTACTGGTTTTTCTATTCTTATTGACATTTTCTTTTTATAAAGAAATACATTCACTAGGATTCATTATTTTTCAAGCAACCAGTCCCTGTGTAAGTTAGAAATATGCTATATAAATAGCACAAAATACCTCTTATAATTCCAACAATGCTGACTTATCTAGCTTAGTTAAATGAGACTGTCATTTTTATTATATAAAATACTACTGTGATCTTATTGTCAGTTAAACTTATTTTACTGATTTATTTAATATAGATAACAATAATCACTCATAAGATATACAATTTAATAACTGAGGCAGGTCACAGAAATGGTGTTAATATGTCTTATCTGTCAAAGTTGTACTACTGACTGTGTTTCAATGGGACAATAAGAGACCTAAAATTGAAAGAAACGGACCTATGTGGGGTTTATCATTCTATAGGGAACAATAGACAGAACACAATGGATCGGTCTTCGAGTTATTCATTTTTATTACAAGGGATAATGATGAATCAGAGAAGAAAAAAAGATTTCAAATTCAAATCTTAGCTTCTAAATTTAAAAAGAAGAAAGACACAGAAAAATCCAAATCTAAAAATGTTAAGAATGACCTTAACCTGGAGTTTAACTTTACCTTAAAATATCAAGCGCATTATGATATAATCTATGGGAGAGTTGGAAGATGGGGAAAGTGAGGCTGGTTCAAGTTGGGGCAGGTGGCATGGGGTTGCTATAGGAAAGAAGTATTATTTTAGCCTGAGGCTCTTTGAACTGACAGCTGGGTAGGAAAAGAAACTCTAAGGTCATTTAAGTATATTATTAAAGTTTTGAGAAGGAACCAGTAAAAGTTTCAGAAGTCTTGAGTGTCTAGGAACACTGAGTGGCTTATACCTGGTATTCAACAAAACAAACAAACTTTCTTTTACTTGTGCATTTTACTTGAACATTGTAAAATTCATGCTGAATCTCAATCTTTAATCACATGCAAAGTTTGACTCATGGGAAGGAATAATGAGTGTAAAAAGTAAGAATTGTTTCACTATATAAGTGATTTAAATATAGTTTCAAGCAAGAGAAATGTTATGTATTTATCATAATTACATATAGTTTCAAGATTATCTGGTAATTTTCTCAGAGGAAACTTGTGAATAAACTCTTCTTATGTGGTAATTTCTTCCTTACATTATTTAAATGCTTGACACATGTTTTACCACTCCTTCACGACTTTCATTATATTGTCTACAAAAGTGATACAAAGCATGTAATTTAGCAACATGTATTTAAATATTAATACATGGAATTTTAAGCAAAGCCATTTTGTGAGAACAGTTTTTTTTTTTTCCCAAAGCAATAACAATTAAGAAACTAAACAAAACCTCAACATATTTCTTTATTGTGTGTTATCTTTATTTGACTTAACATTCTTTATGAGACTCGCCAATTTTAAGTTCTTTTACTTGTTTATTATCAGCCTAAACAAACTAAAATATAAGCCATAATTTTCCAGATGGGTCCTTCAGACTTACAACAGTTCAAAGCACATTGTAAGTACTTAAAAATAAATGCATTAAGACATATTGCTGTAGAATTTATAATGGTTTATGTGAAAGACACTTGAAAAGAATCACATTGCTTTTCCTTTTGATGGTTATTTATTTTGGTAAGTGGAAAGTCTCTAAAACTTTTAAAGTAATTTTTAAGACTATTTTTTGACACGAGACTGTAAAGCACATCATAAAGTTCAGGAAGATTACTTGTCAAGGGGATGGAGTTAGCAAATGCATAATGACTCACATTTTCTTTTATTTCAAAGAAATATTAGATAAAATAGATTTTAAATGCACTCTATAGAAGAGAGTCATACTTAAAAAATCAGAGTAGGGTAACTAATAAATTAACCTGAAAAAAAATAATCATTGAAGATTAAAATCAGTGACACTGAGGAAGAAACCAAGGGTCGGTCTAGATACACAGGCAGAGACAGAAACAAGCCCTGAGAGGGACAGAAAACCAGGACTGTATTTCCTAGTTTGGAATGGAAACCGTGACCCAGGATCAAGTAAGCAAGGAAAGCATGAAATTGAGTGAGCCTTGATATAATATCACAGCCATCATGAGTTCCTAGTCATTTTTTTATTTGAAAGACCCTTTTGCCATAAAACATATGAAAAATTATGTAAGTGACCAATGACTATACTGGATGAAGGTTATGTCTGGCTAGATCTATTTTTATATTTTCTTTATTATTATTAAATTTGTCTTCTTCTGATTTTAAAATAATATTAAAAAAATTTAGGGGCCCCTAAACCACTGTGACCTCTAGGTACTGGGCCAAATGTATATGATGAATAAGTTAGTCACGGTAGACAGGTTAATTTTCTTATGTAGTACGAGTTTCCTAAACATAAGACCAGACAAGGAACATGCAACAGAAATATTTGGAACCAACTGAATATCTGCAAACAAGAGGAGATCACAGGAGGAAAAAAAATCCCTTTCTAACGTGAACTCTCCAACAGAATTTACACAATCCATACTCTTTCAAAAATGATAATAGTTTCACCAGGGAGTATAAAAAGTTAAAAGGAGAATTCATAGCAACACATACAGATGATACAATGAAGCCATTTCGAAAGGATCATTAATACAGTTGTTGAGAATAACTAAAAATATGAAGACTTGCAATCATGGCATGAGTAAAGGAATTCTTTACACAATGTGGTGGACATGTCAAAGGAGAATCCCAGTGAGTCACATTTCTGTATGCTTGCTTCTTCTTGAGGGCAGGTGAAATCTGACTTCTTTCTATTCCTTCTGATCGAAGACTATGGAAAATAAGATGTCACTCTCTCATGTTAGACTCTTAGCCACTTATGGGACAGAGTCCCCCCTCTAGTGTATGTAGGGAGTAAGCTTTCATGTCGTGAGGGACCTCTGAGACTACCTCAGGGTGGGAACTTCAGAGAGCCTCCACCATTTGGTGGAAGCCTCAGGCCTCCCCAAGTAGGAACCTAGATTATCAGTTATAATGTCAAAAGGAAAGGAATCTTGACAACTGAAAAGGACTTGTAGACATACCAGTCAAGTCACTAGATGAAAATGTAGTCAAGCCCACACCTTGCCACAAGCCTTGCAAGACGCTGAGCAGATTTCAGACGAGCCAGACCACAGTGTTTACCTCACAGAAACTTAGATAAATGTGTGTTTTAAGTCAGATCAGTCTGTCAATTGATTACACAGCAAGAGAAAAGTAATACAAGTACGTATGAGATGTGAAAAATTGATTTGAGAGTTAGAAAGTCAGATGTATTTAGAAATAGATGTTTTTAAAAAAATCAAAGGGATACTGTTGTAAACAGAAAAAGTTGACACAATTTAAAAAATAGAGAAAATGTGTAAATAAATACTTTAAAGTGAAACGTTTAAAAAAATAAATATATAAAAATAATTTCAGAGATTCTATGGATAAAATGAATAGTTTCTTCATAAAATAACTTCTTAGGGAATACTGATATACAAAAAAAAGTACCTATTTACGCTACTTAAGAGGGAATATTATGATAGAATTTCTTCTAGTATTAATATGTTGAGTACTCAGATGAATAAGATTACCATATAAAGAGAAGGGCTAAGAAAATGTTAGAAAAAAAATCCCCACTTAACCATTTGTATTAGGCAGGCAACTTTCGGTCGCTGGGATAAAATACTGAATGCTCACAACATACAGACATTTACTTGGCTAACACTTTCAGACAGTTTACTCCATGGCTGGCTGGCTCCAAAGTAGAAGGAGCACAACGTAAGAACCAGGCACAGGAATGCTGCTCAAACAAGGGCTGCCAGGAAGTACAAAGACAAAAGAAGACCCAAAAGGACATTGATACTTCCCAAAGGCACAAACCGAGGGTCCATCTCCTTCAAAGAGGTCACACCTACTAAGAGAACACTAAGTTAGAAACCCATCAATGAATCAGTGCATTGATGTGTACAGTGCACCCATGATCCCGTCACCTTCCAAAAGCCCACATGACACATTTTGGGGGTCATTTTAGATCTAAACCATAACACCATTGGAAACTAAAGATGTAGATCACCAAATGTAATACCAGTTTAAAGTTAACTGAAAAAAAGATCTGACATAAATGTTTATGAGACCAAGAATAGCTAAAGCTATCCAGAGCAATAAGAGCAAAGCGGGCAGCATAGCATTTCTCATTTTAACTAATACTGTAAAGCTACATTAATAAAAGTAGCTTGATACTGGCACTAAACTATACATGCTTATTGAATGGAATAGAACTGAGGAAGAATGAAAAGCTCTCTGAATCTTTTGCCATGTGATTTTGGTTAAAGAAGCTAAAAGCATATGCTGGAGAAAATATAGCCTCTTTAATAAATGCTGCTGGGAAAACTAGTTACCCATGTAGAGAAAAATGAATCTAGGCCCATTATCTCTTTATTAAATCAAATCAAAGTGGATTAAGACCTAGATGTAAAAACATTAACGCTGAATCTGTAGCAAAATAAAGTAAAACTCTTGAAGACACAATCGCAGGCAGAATTTAAACCCAATTGCACAAGAAATGATACCAAGAATCAACAAATGGGATTATTGAATTAAAAGGCTTCTACACAGCAAAGAAATCAATGAAGAGATAACCTACAAAGGGGAAAAATTGTTAACTACTTATATCTAGAATAGATAAAGAACTCAAAAAACTTGACCTCCAAAATAAAATACTCCCAAACAAATGGACAATTGAAATGAATAGACACTTCTCAAAAGAAGTAGAAACGGCAATAAATGTATGAAAAAATGTTCAGCAGGTTTTTTTTTTTTTTGTTTGTTTTTTTGTTTTTTTGGTGCTGGGGATCGAACTCAGGACCTTGTGCTTGCAAGGCAAGCATTTTAACCACTGAGCTAAATCCCCAGCCCCCGTTCAGCAGTTTTGACCATTAAAGAAATGTGAATCAAACCACACCAAGAGCCCATCTTACCTCAATAGAAATGTCTATGATCAAAGACTCAAAAAACAACAAAGGTTGGTAACGTGTGATGAGGTGGGGAAAAAATTAACCCTTTGACATTGTTAGTGGGAATATGATGATTCTTCCAAAAACTAAAAATAAGAATTACATTTGATCAGGTATTCCTCTTTTGAGTGATTTACTAAAAGAGCTAAATTCATCATATTACAGTGATACATTTGTACTTATGTTTATAGCACCAAAATTCACAATGGCTAAATTAAGGAAGTTTTCTGTATGCCTATCAACATATGACTGGATGAAGAAAATGTGGTACATACACATGATGATATACTACTCAATCACAGAGAAAGATAAATTTGAGTCATTTATAGAAAAAAATGGGTGGATTTTGAGATCAGAACACTAAGTGAAATAAGCCAGAGCCAGGAGAATAAATATTGCATGTTTCTACTATATGAGAAATCCAAAATTCCAGTCAAAGACAATTTTAAAAGCAAGGTGGTAGGAAATAGGGAGGTGAACATTATGGAGATGGCAAGAGAATCAGAGAAAGGAGGAGAAGGGGAAGGTGGAGGGGAAAGGTAAAAGAAAACTGACAATGACGTGATCATGTATATATCAATTCCCCAAAATTAGTGTAATTATATATGCAAAAATATAACAAAAATTAAAAAAAATTATAAGCAGCAATGACTAAGTAAACATTGAAGTAGTAACTAAAGTGAAGTGCAAAAGAACAGTAAATTGGAATTCAGTCATTCTCTCTTACGATTCAAGTTTATAAAAAGATACATTTTCAACATTTGAGGGAAATGGTTCAGAAATTTACTAGAGACTGTCTATGAAAGAAGTAAAGAACTACTAAAATTTATTGTTCATTAAGAAAAAAATTTAATTCAGCAGAACAATTAACCAAAATAAACACACAAAAATAAAATGAAAAACAGAGTGAGGGCATCTATAGTGAATAAATAAATCTGTGCAGTAAATCAATAATTATGAATGATTTCTTGTGAATAACAAATAGCAAATATTAACAAAATAAATTTAGCATTCAAAGTAATCTACAATTAAAAACATAGAGAAGAAGAGCATAGGAAAGAATAAGTACAAAGGGAAATTTAGCAACCCTAATATTTTTCTTATTTTACAAGAGGGCAATAATTTTAATTAGATTTGATTGGAAAAGTTGTGCTTAAATATTAAATACGCTACTGAAAAACCAAGATGTATGTTTTACAGACCATTAAAGAATATAATGTCTGTATGAAAATAAATGTAACAATCCTACAATAGCAAGAGGGTGAAAAAAATAACCAAGTACAAATATGGTGAGTAAAAAGTACTATTTGAAGATGATAAATGTAAAATTTGTAGCTAATCCTTGCAATCACATATTAGTTACATGTATTATGATTGAATTGGCCTCATTTGAAATTAGAAGCTATTTCAAGTAATAAAACTGAGGACAACTTCATAAAATAAGTATAATAAATTGGTGAGAGAAGATACACCTAAAAAAAAAAATCTTTCCCCCAAATATCTTGTGCCTCAACATTTATGTTAAACATGAATCTAATAAAAAATTATTGTGGGGAAAATTGCATTAAATACACTTATGCAGTTTAAAGTTTTTAAAGTCGTGCATATAAAAGAGTCTAAATATATAAAGAAAAACAGATATTTTAAGAAAACCAAAATCCCACAAATATATTAGAAAGTATACTACACTTATTTCAATGACTGATATTCAACAGACAAAACTTCGTTTGGTTTACAAAAACAAGGATAGCGTAATATAAATGCTATCATCTTGCATACAGATCACATTTAGAAACCAGGTTTGGTAACACTTTTGAGTTCCAACTTTACTTGCTCTACTTGATAAGAAAACAATTCTTACATTTCACAGGACTGGGAAATATATATTATATATATGTATACACATAAAATATCATATATATCAATACCAAGCTTTCATATGCTATAACATATATTAAAAACAATACGACTGAATCTACATTAACTAAGATTAATAGTTTATTAATTTAAGATTGAATATTTATTATCTTATCCCATTCCCAAAATATTCCTCATTACAATAATGTATTTCCCTTATTCACTTCTGAAGGCAATTATAGTAGTGTTGTAGTGTACTCTTATTCTACAATGGCTCAGACTCAACTTTTAGTGAGTTAGATTTTTTAACAAATAGAATGTCAATTGTTGAAAAAGCACATGTGAATACATTTCAAATAGAATTAAAATTCTTTAATAACACATATCCCATTTGAATAATCAACCCTAAAGATGGAGGACATTTCTAGGGGATACACACATCACTGCCCAGCTGCTTACTTGTGTGTTAAGGGGCAAGGTGGTGGTTACAGCCATGTGTAGTATTAAAAATAATAACTGGTTATTAATTTCATTTCACAAAGTGAAACTTATAGACATCATGATTCAAAGGACCAAACCCTTCTGAAATTCCTATGACATGAATAATACAAAAATCATTTGTTTTAACACAAAGATCTAAGTGTTTAGGAGTTGTTGTCATGTGTAAACTTTTATCAAAATATTTTCAATAAACTACTCAGACAACATAGTAAAACCCACTTCAGGGAAAGTATGTACATTCATTTTATTGGGGGAAAATGGTAGTAAAACTGTCATATTATTTGGGTACCAAGCCATAAAGGGTCAGTGTAATCACTGGTGCTTAGGAGTGTTCTTAATTAAATATTTGACTGAAGTCAACATATGATGCCCTATTCACAAAATTAAAAAGATAATTATTTTGATAAAAATAATAAAAAAGAAAATAATGATATTGTTATTTTTTGAGTGCTTTCATTGGATGATTGGCTCATTTGAGTTTTAATAATGATGAAACAATTTTAAAGAAAGGTCTCAGGCTGGGGATTTAGCTCAGTGATTAGAGTGCTTGCCTTGCAAGCACAAGGGCCTGAGTTTGATCCCCAGCACCACAAAAAAAAAAAAAAAAAAAAAAAAAAAAAAAGGTCTCTTTCTACTCCAAATTCTAACTGGAGAGATTAAAGCTCCGAAACTCATCAACAGTCATATAGATGGACATCGAGGAAACAGCTTCTAATCTAGCCACAACTGATTTCAAAGCTTCAGTTGTTTTCAATGGTACCTGACACCTCTCTGAAGAAATTGACGTTACTATATATAACATAACATACAATCTCTTTGCTGTATTAAAAAAAATGATCGAGTAGAGTTTAATCTCTAAATCTTATGAACTGTGTTAATCTGGTAAAATGTTAGTGATACTTTTTCCAAATTATTCTAGGAAATAAATATTTCTAACTAAAAGTATTAAATGAGACATAACAAACTCATTAGTACTAAATACACTTCTCAAACTGAATGAAGGTAATTATTTTGATTCTTCTTATAATTTATTAATGTTCTTATGTGAAAGGTAAAAGAAAACACAAGCGCAAGAGAGAGAACGTTGTAGACCCTATCGATGGGAGAGCTAAATGACTGGTGAGGACATTGTTTACTTTTAATTCACATTCCTCTACTGCTCAATGAGGACAGTGGGTCAAAATGAGATTCCTGATTTCTAAATTTTTAATTTGTCACAATTGAATTATTTTATGGGTGAAGAATATTTGTTAAGGGGATTAATGTAGAAGCACATATGTGTTTTCTATATATATTCAATTACCTACCAATGGAAATGATACGATTCACCTACTCAGTAAGAATAGCTCACATGTGAAATATATGTCTGATTTCTTTGTATTTGTCCAACAATTTACGTTCTTTGGTGACATGAGAAAGTTAATTTGGAGAGGTCTTGTCATCTTAGTCACCCCTCCAAGGAAAGAGATTCTTCTAACTCTAAAGGACAATGTATTCATCTGGAACTCTTCTCATTATTATTTAAAAACTCCCCAGAACAATTCATATATCTGTTTATTTGATAAAATATCAGGTTAAGAATAGCTGGGGAGTAATATTTTTACTTTAGCTTGAATAATTATGGGAAGACTGTGTGGCAGTAGGAGTAAAAATGATGCATCTAAATTAGTCTCCTTTAGAGAACTGCATGGGGAATTTAAATTACAAAACAGCCTACAACCAAAATATTGTCAGCTAAGCAAAATCCTCATTCAGTTCACTTGATCACCTACTGAGAATGTTCATGTTGCGTTCCAGGCTAGGTTTTCAGTGGTAAACTTTAGAATTGATACTATATTATTCATTTTTCTTGTAATTGCATTATTTTATAAGACTGTTAAAAAACATAAAAGACAAATGAAGAATGCTATATGAGGCAAAAAGAAAACAGCTGAGATCTTAAAAGGGAAATTCATGAGAATGTAAAATTAGATATGCCTGTAGGCAGAAATAGAGAAATTACATTCATTAAATATAGCAAAGTATAACTTTAAAAAAATCTTTTTGTATATAGTATATTTTTAGTGGTGTAGTATGACCATTTAAGAAAATATAGTATTCCAACTTCATGAGGCTGTACTTCTTTTCCTGATTTCTATTATTCCCTATGCTGTTCTTTTACTCCTATTGCATTTATCTGGATTCACCAGTATCCCTGCAATCTTGACTCATATCCCATGTACGTCAGCAAATTATTAACATACGTCTAGAAAACCATATAATATCAAAATAAAGCAAGTGCCATTATTTTGCCCCTTGCTTACTTTTAAGCTTTTCCTTCGCTTTACACATGTGGTTGTTTGTGTATAATGTAATAGGCTAATAATCAACAAACAAATGGGAATAGAAGCATGATGTTGAGGCCACTTCAACAAGCATGATATGGAAGTGTTTATAGATGAGAATAAGCCAGTAAATGATATGATTTTTACTTTTCAGGGACACAATGTGTAACACATAAAAACAAAGATATTACTTATATACATGTATATACACACGCAAACACACACATATACACATACACAAACTCAGACACAGGTGTTATCAGAAGCATTGCTTAGTTACCTTCTCTCTGTAAACTTTATGATAGTTGTAGTGTATCATGCATATTTATCCTGGATAAGGGCATTCACTTAGTGTCAGATTTAGCTATTTATCTCAGGTAGTTCTCCTGATTAAGTCCATGACAATGAACAATTTCCTAAAAATGTGTCATCATCTGGCTAAAGAAGAATTCCAAAGTAAAGGTAAGCACCGGAATGGACTGTAGTCAACTGATAGATACTAAAGGAAGATAAATGGTAGCTTGTAGATCCTCTGATGTTGGGGGAAAGACAGTATCTGAAGCATCAAGCCTAGTTATCACAAAGTCTAGACAGAATAATGACTACTTAGAGTCTTGGGACTTTCTTTTTCAATAAGATGTAATGTATATGACAGCCAGTATTAGAAATCTTTAGCTAATTTGCTGTCTAACCAATCATGCTTATTTAAAATTTTTGGCCAAATCTTACATCATCTTTGCTAAATTATTTAAAATTTGAGCATTATGTGTTAAAAAAAAAAAGAAATTTTTTGGTTCCACTTTGTTACATAATCTTATTCCCATACTTCTATCATTAAAAGCAATCACTATCATGGATTAAGATATATAAGATCATTAAAGATACTTCACAATTGTCAGTAGCCAAATCACATGACAGGAAGATCCAGCAGACATTGCACAATGGGAAATGTCAGCATCCACTTATGATGGATGTCTGGCCCTGACCACCTACCAGCTCCTGGATGGTTCTGCCTTTTGTTGCCCCTCAGCACAAGGCCACAGAGGAGCTTGCCAAATGACTTACCCAATCATGGGTGAAGCTAATGCCCTTTGAGAGAGTAAAAAGTCTGAGAAATACCTTTCATTTCTGAAAGTCACAAAAATAAAAGGTCCACACAGAAGGAGCAGTGCCCTTCCCTCACACAGGTCAGCAGGTCCCCACCCAGTGCACAACACCCCCTGACTCAAGGACATTACCACCCACCAACTCCAAGCCTACTCTACATTTTACATCCACATTTCATGGGGCAGCAGAAGGGAAGAACTAACCAATGGTCATAATCCTGGATGAGGACAATACTGTAGTGGAGACCAGAGGGTTGATCATGTTCCCCATCTCCCAACAGGAGCAAGAACATCCCTTGACTCAGATAGTAGCCATAATCTGGGGGATGGACAGAAGGACATCTGGTGCAGGGAAGGCACCTCAAAAACCCGTAGATCAAGTATTCCAGAAAGTCCCAGGGCAAAAGAGAGCCTACCTGTTTTGGATAAGCAGCACGAGAGAGAAAACATGCACTAGAGAAGAAACCACTGCACCCATGTGAGAGAACCCCACTGCCCCTGAGGAACATTTTTTATACTCTGGATCCCCACTCCCTCCATCTTTACTAGTGTAACCATTAAGCTTTATGAATCTCTAGATAAATAATTAAAGTTATGCTATGGCTATTGAATACAGTGCTATCGTTAGTAGAAGTAAAGTTGTTCCATTTAGTAGGTATTCACTGGAGGTCAATAGCAGGTAAATATTTCGTTTGTCTTAGTCTTTATACAATATTTATACATTTCATTTTTATGGAAAAGTGTGGTACTGGTTCTTGGGAGTTGTCAAGATTTAATTTGTATTTTAATGTTTGTATTTTATATTTAATGTTATAATTGATGCTCATTTTATTAGTATAGCTAAAGTAATATAGCTGTTGCTATTCATGGGCTTTTCCAAGATGCCAATATTTACAATGCTTTGAGAAATAACAATACTGTGGGTCATTCCAGGAGAACTGGGTACTGGTGCAAATGCACCACAGCAGCCCATCTCAAGCAAACGGCAGTGTCTGGATCCTGGGAAAGAGGGACAGGCCAGTAGTTAGCCATGCCCAGAGCACACCACTAACAGAACACTGCTAAGCAGGCATTAACTAAAGAAGTAACCATACTAGAAATAAAACTTTCCACTAAAATCAAGCCACGGCTCTCAACACCAAACAAACAAAATGGAAACATGAGAAGACAAGCCAACAAAATGCCTCTAAAAACTCTCAACTCCCCCAGTGTTGACTGTGGGGCATCAAAGTGGGAGAAAATGAATGCCTTACACCTGAGTTGCTCCAAAAGGCATCAGGGGAGAAAGCAAAATAATTCCATTTAAATTCACAGAAGACATAAGTAATAATATACTGGCCAAGTAAACACAATCATCAATGAGTCTAAAGAAGATGCTAATAAAAAGAGCTACATAAAAGATGCAAAGCACACATGACTATCATAGCAAAGAATAAGAGTCCATGACAGAATTCCACATAGAAATTCAGGCAATTAAAGATTCTCCTGAAGGGCTGGGGATTTAGCTCAGTGGTTAGAGTGCTTGCCTTGCAAGCACAAGACCCTGAGTTCGAGCCCCATCACACACACACACACACACACACACACACACACACACACACAAAGATTCTCCTGAAACAATGGGCAACAGATAAGATCAGTGTGAGGAGAGAGTAACAGAACTAGAAGATGGAGCTGTTGTTGGTGTCCACCTAATGAAAGATATTTTAAAAACAACAAGAGAACGTGAAAAATGGATCCAACACATTATAGATGACACAAAGAATAATACACCAAGATTAACTGGAATTAGTGAAGAATCAGAAGATAGCACAAATGACAGCAAAAACTTGTTTAGTGAAATAATAGCTAAACTTCCCAAATAAGGTAAAATAATTTAACATACAGGTAAGTGATGCATATAGAATTCCAACTAGCTACAGTCAGAAAATAATCTCTCAAAGACCCATCATAGTCAATATTCCGGAAGTCCAACATGAGAACAGAATATTAAAAGGGGTTAGGAGAAAAAGCATGAATCACTTATAAGGGAAGACACATTAGAATTATAGACGACATCTCAACACAAAACTGTAAGGCCAGGAAAGCTTTGAGTGAAGTGTTTCAAGTCATGAAACATAACAATTTCCAACCAAGACTTACATATACTTCAAGACTATCATTCAAAATTGATGGGAAAAAATGATACTTTTATGATAAAAAGCACCTAAAGAAATCCAAGACCACAAACTAGGACTGCAAAAAATTCTCAAGGATAACCTAGAAAAAGGCAATGAAGCTAACAATGACACAATGTCTAATAGAATGAAAACACTAGGTAAAGGATGCAGTAAAGAAGAACAGAAAGTTAGGGAATTAGCAAAAAGAAAATAAGGCAATGACATAAATAAGTCAATACTTATCAGTGATAACTTTGCATATGAATCGTCTCAATTCCCTAATCAAAAGACAGATTGGCAGAATGGATCAAAAAACAAAATGCAATGGAATGCTTTCTACAATAAGCACACTTAATCCAAAAACTTATTCATAGACTAAATATCACAAGTTGGTAAAAATATTTCATGCAACAGGAACCCAAAAGGAAGCAGGACTAGCTACCCTATTTTTCAGATAAAGTAGACTTCAAAACAGAGCTGATCAAAAGAGACAAAGCCACTACATGTTGGGAAAGGGAACAATTCAACAGAAAGAGGTAATAATGATTAATATATATGTACCAAAAATGGTGCATTCAATTTCATAAAACAAGTACTACTGGATATAAATGATTAGATGAAGAAAAAGTCAATTATAGTTGTACCTCAGTTCACAAATGCTTTTATTTACAATTTAGTTTACAAACAAAAGTATTTGGTAAAATTTTGTTTTTGCTGGCAAACTGCATTGGACTACAAACATGACCACGATGACCTTTCCTACACAAACAAAAACATGGCCGGCTTTTCTAAAATCACAAAACAAATTAAGGTTGTGAACTGAGGCACCACTATAAGGTGAGGGACCACAATACCCCACTATCATAAATACTAGGATTAACTACACACACAAACAAAAAAATCACAACTGAACAAAAGCTTTGAATACATGGACTTAATAGGAATCTATGGTGTTCTACCCAACAACAACAGAATACATATTATTTTCAGCAGCACATGAAACCATAGGCCAATAGACCACAGCTTAACAGACCACTAACTAGCCTGCCTTAAATAAATGTAAAAGAATTGAAATTATGTCATGCATATTGTCAGACCATAGTGTAATAAAGTTAGAAATCAATGACAAAAGTATACACAGAAAATATATAAATGCATAGAAACTAACTCATATAGTCTTTGTTAAACAATGAGTTACAGAAGAAATCAGTTTCTAGAACTAAATGATAGTGTCAGTACAACATGTAAGATCATATGTGACACAATCAAAGCAGTCCTCAGAGAGAAATTTACAGCTGTGAATGCCCACATCACAAAAACGGAGCAAGCCCAAATAAATAACCAAATGATTGAACTTAATGTCCTAGAAAAACAAGAGTGATCAAAACCAAAGATAGAATAAGGAGGGAAAACATAAAGATCAGAGCAAAAATTTATGAATGGAGAGGAAAAAACGTGTTAATGAATCTAAAATCTGGTTCTTCAAAAAAACAAACAAAATGGACAAATCCATAGTCAGACTAATTAAAAAAAAAAAAGGCAGGTGGGGAGACACAAATGAATACAATTATAAATGAAAAAGTTGAAGTAACAATTATTTCACAAACTTATACACCAATAAATTGAAGAATTCAGAATAAATAGATTCCTAGATACATATGAAATACCAAAATGAAACCAAGAAAATTTAAATATCCTGAATAATCAAATAACTAGCAATGAAATTGAAGCAGTAATAAAGGTAAAAACTTACCAAATAAGAAAAGCCTGAATGGGTTCAGAGCTGAATTTTACAAAAAGTTCAGGGAAGTTCTAACACCAATACTCTTCAAACTTCAGAAATATTCCTGGATGCTACCATTACCCTGTTTCTAAAACCAGACAAAGAGCCAATAAAAAGGAGAACTATAAAGAAATCTCTTTAATGACTATAGATGCAAAAATCTGCTATAAGACTCTGGAAAACAGAATAAAAGATAATATCAAAAAGGTAATACATTATGACCAAGTAGGCTTCATCCCAAGGCTGTAAGGGTGGTTCAACATAGACAAACCAATAGCTATATCACATAAATAGAAGCAAGAACAAAAATCACATGATTATCTCAACAGATGCAGAAAATGCCTTTGACAAAATTCTACATCCTTCCATGATGAAAACTGAAGAATGGTTGGGGATTTAGCTCGGTGGCAGAGCACATGTCTAGCAAGCCCCAAGTTCAATCCCTAGGACCCCCCAAAAACCAAAATAAAACAAACAAACAAAAAACAACTTAAGAAAATAGGTATAGAAGGACCTCATCTGAATCTGTTACAGGATATTTATGATAAATGTATTGCCAAAATTATATTAACTGGGGAAAAACTGAAAGCTTTCCCTCTAAAATCAGGAACAAGACAAGAATTCCACTGTCATCACTCCTGTTGAAACATTAGCAAGAGCAATTAGTCAAGAAAAAGAAAAAAAAAGGATTATGTATAGGAAAGTAAGAAGTAAAATTATCATTATTGGCAGATGACAGAATCCTGTAGATAGAATATTCCAAAAAAAAATCCATGAAAAGACTCTTAAAATGACGAAATTAAGTAATAGCATGATACAAAACACCATACAAACGTCAATAGCATTGCTGTATATTCACACTGAAAAAGAAATTAGAAAAAAAATTACAATTCAAAATAATGCCTCCCAAATTAAATACCTACTATCTTAATTATTTTTCTCAGTGACATTTCTGAACCTTTCCTAACTCTTTCCCTTCCCACAAGCCAGCTCCAAAGGCTCCTAAACCACAGGCTCAGGTATAGTCACAGCAATAATCCCACTTCTCTGGTACCAATTTCTTATATTAGTTACTTTTCTAGAGTCAATGGTTTGCAAGACAGCAGATTTAATACAGGACATTTACACATTACAACATTCACACACACAAGCAGAATGTAGGAAGAGTGCCAAATGTCTGTCTATCCACTGGAGACCTGAGAGATCCAGTCAAGAGCTGGAGCCCACAGCACTGTCTCATTTCTGCACTAAAAGCCTAAAGAAATCTGTGCAGGAGTCAGGGTAATGCTTATGGTGGAGATGAAGACAACAGTTCTCTCAAAACAAACAGCAGCTATTCCCTACAACAACAAGGCACCAAGCTCCTTCTGCGATGAGAACAGTCAAATTCCCTTTTGGAGAACCAGCTGCAACAGAGCTTCTCCTGGGAAACAGCCAGCCACTATCTTCTCCTCCTGTTCTCCTGTATGTTGTGTTGGCAGCACTCCTCATGTGGATCCTCTGTGCCCAGAACCACATCGACCCAGTTCAACTGGGTGTTCCTGCTCAAGTTTATCGTATCAGTCCGCCACACTTACAAATTAGCCTAACTAAGAAAGTGAAAGACCTCTTCAATGAAAACTACAGCATTCTGCAAGAAGATATTGAAGAGGATCAGATAATGGAAAGCTATCCCCATTTCCTGGATAGGCAGAAACAATATAGACAAAATGGCCATTCTTCCAAAATTGATACGCAGATTTAATGCAATCCTAATGAAATTACAACAGCATTCTTCACAAAATTGGAGAGAACACTCCTAAAATTCACATGGTACCAGAAAAGACCTAATATTACGAAAACAATTCAGGCTAAAAAGAGAAACCCGGAGGCATCGCAATCTCAGGCTTGAAATTATATTGCAAAACTATAATACTAGCACAAAAACAGTCATGAGGACAAATGGAATAGAATAAAGAATACAGAGACAACCCCAAGCAAATTAAACTATTTGATCTTTGGCAAAGAGGTCCAAAATTTATGCAGGTGAGATGGTGCTGGGAAAACTGGCTATCCACGAGCAAAAGACTCAATGTAGACACATATCTTTCTTTTCTTTCTTTTTTTTTTTTTGTTTTGTTTTGTACACACATGTATTTAACTATATACTAATTAAAATCAAAACAGATTGACAAACTAAATGTTAAACCAGAAGTACTTAATTGGCTGGAAGACAAAATAGGGAAATCTCTTCAAGTCACTGGTGTAGGCCAGGACTTTCTGGACAGAACTCTGGGTGCACAGGAAGTAGGATCATGAGTCAATAAATGGGATCATATTAAATTAAAAATTTCCTGAACAGCAAAAGAAGCCATCAATAGAGATAAGAGAAAACCTGAAGAATAAGAAGAAATTTCCCAGCTGCTCCTCAGAAAGAGAAATAATATCTAGACTGCATGAAGAACTTAAATAAATAAATGCCATTGAAAATAAATGCACCAATCAAAAAATGTGCAACTGAAATCAATACACACTTCAGAGAAGTTCGAATAGCCAATATATATATATGAATAAATGCTCAGCATTGCTAGCTCTTAGAGAAATGAAAATTAAAACAACACTGAGATTCTACTTTACCCCAGAAATAAATGGCCATCACCAAAAAAATCAAAAAATAACAAATACTGGAGAGGCTGTAGGGAAAGAAGAACCCTTCTACATTGTTAGTGACAATGTAAACTACTACAACTTTGGAAATCAGTATGGAAATTCTGCAAACAATTTAACTAGAAATTCCATTTGACCCAGGTACTCCCCTTCAAGGTAATTTCCCCAAAAGAGTTAAAGACATCATATTACAATGATACATGCATATATATGCTTATAGTGGCACAATTAATTGTCCTTAAATCTTAGAAGTGTCCTATATGTCCAACAATGACTTAAATGTTCTATATGACCTATATGACTTAATAGTGAAAATGTAGGTTTTACACACAATGGCATACTAGTCTGCCATGAAGATAAACTTAAGTCATTTGTAAGAAGACAGGAGCCAGGTGTGGTGGTGCACCCCTATAATCCCAGCACTCAGAAAGCTGAGGCAGGATGACCGTTGAGAGTTCGAGGCCAACCTGTGTGACATAGTAAGTTCTAGACACAACTGAACTACACAGAGAGACTGTGTCTCAAAAAGTCAAAAACAAATAAGTAAATAGATAAATAAGTAAATAAATTTAAAAAAAAGAAAAAAAGAAAGGAAAGAAAATGGATGCACCTTGAGCCCATAATGTTAAGTGACACCAAGTTATATCAGACACACAATCTTAAATATCGCATGATTTCTCTTACATGAGAAAAACAAAGTGTGCAAAAAAGCAAAATAAAAGACAGATAATTGGAAGTAGTGAGGTAGATCTATCCAAAATGGAAAAAGGATCAAAAGATGGGGGAGAAAAAAGGGGAGGAAAAGAGGATGAAAAAAGGAATTAATATATGTTATGTACATGTACAAATTCCTCACAAAGTATGTAAGCATTATGTGCTACAAATATGTGCTAATACAAATAAATAAAACCTTTGTTGCAACCTACAAAATTACTTTAATACACACACACCTGAAAAAGTCTAATATTTTAATTTACAAATAAATTTCCTACGTGGCGTTTTCTTGAAAGTTGTTTTCCACACAAAACTATGTTTTCAGAAATATACAGAATGAATCTGGATATTTAACCACTACTGTATATTCCTCTAAATGTATATCCAAAATACATAACCTGTTCCATAGTAATCAGCCTCTTTTCAAATTTTTGCCAGTACCTAAAAATACAATTAGTAATTAAATGAAATTTGAATGGACATCCCTGTATGTTTCCTTAATCTACCAATGTGTATATCATATTTCATTATTGCATTCTGTTTGTATGGATTTGCACAAGTACAAAATAGCACTCCAAGTCAGTTTTAGAATAAATGTACTCTCCCACAAGCCACTTTCAAAAGGTGCTATCTTGAAAGTTTTTCTCCCTTATAAAGATTTTCTACTTTTTCATTTTCATACTTCTGGCTCTTCTTTTCCTTACATTTTTTTTTTTTTTTGCATTTTATGTTATGATTAAGCTTTACCCTTCATGTGAAATTGAGACTATTACTCATTATTTTTCCCTCATTTATTTTGATCATTTTTGCTAAATGGAGTAAAACATATTTTAGTTTCATCTTATTTATGGAATTAAGTCTTTTGAATCTTTGGCAAAACCGACAGATTTTTCAATCAGATTGTAATTGAGAATTTCTTAGTTCTTATCACCACTTATTTTGTAATTCTTTCAGTGGTGGTTTATGTATTCCAACCTCTTGTTTCAAGTGAATACAAGTTTATAAGCCCTATAACTTTTC